>JAYDZE010569414.1:0-12012 GCA_034509125.1 Monilaria moniliformis
TATGATATAATCGGCTGATTTTGAAACTTGCGGGATTGACCAGAATTTGACCAAACTTGGTGGTTTTTCCAGCAATTTGCCCATATATATATATACCGAAGTGAAGAAAATTGAATATTTAGTTGAGGTGGTGATGACGACGACATTAGGCTGCTACATACCGGTGGTCATCTCCAAAAATTTAAATATTTTTGTTTGAATACAATATGCATATAGTAAAACAAAAATATGAATATTGTTAAACACAACACAAATATACATAAGCCTTAGATCTGCGTAAATAATATGCATAATATTGAGTCATTGACCATAGATCTGCAGGATGTTACAAACAAATATACATAATGTTGTACCTAAATATGCATGGATTTCTTAGTCTATTGCCATAATTTACTTTTCATCATCTCTCTTTCACATGTGTGCAATTCATACTCTTTCTCTTATAATCTGTTGTGGGAGTTGTTGTTGTTGCGTTACAGTGCAGAGTGTATAAAGTAGCGATGGTGGCGGCGTGGTGCTGCTGCTGTTGGTCGAAGCGAGGATTTCGGGAGGTGATGACGGCGATGATGGCGTTAGCCTGCTGCTGGTCGTGAGTTGGAGGTGTCAGAGCTCAAATCTAGACGCAGGTTAGAATCGCAAGCCATGACCACTACACCAGCTATGTTAGCCGTTGGCATGCGCTATTCAATAGAGAATAGAGATGAGAAGCAGGTGGCGGACGCCGCTGCACTGGTAGGTGCTCCTAACTCGCTCGCCCCATATGCTGATGGCCTTCCCATAAATATGCATAAGTAGGAGATCTGCGTGAATTATAATAATACACGTGCGTTTTTCGCGGAAAAATTGCTATTTTGATGTTACCCCCATGTATTTGGTCCCAGAAAAATCTGACAGATGTCGCGTTTTTAGCGTGTCACGTGAACAAAATGCGTTATTAGTTACAGAGTGCATGCATGCACTTCAACTGACAAAAAGAACAATATAGAGTGCAAGTTGTCAATTCGAATTGTTCCATCTAAAATGATACGCTGTTTAAGAGTGATTATGACATAAACAATATAGTAACATCGTACATATATTTCTAAGACAAAGAAAGTTAAGCCGAGAAAAAAGAGAAATTGAAGGAAAAAGTTATTTTTTGGTTACTTTTTTTGTGCAAATTACTAATTTACCTTTGTCTTCAACCCCTACAGCCACGGGACTAAATATTTGCTTCTGCCATTATCTTAATTGTTTGTTTTGTTGTTTCGTAGGTGCGTGTCTAAATTACTATAGATAATATTGATATTTAATCATTAACATATTTGTGAAGGCACTGATTAGACTACTAATTATTTTTGCTGTTGGTAAAAGAAGCGTCTAGATAGAGAAAAATATAGCAGCATAGATTTGAAGATGCATGTAGTATATACTACAAAGGAATAAACACAAACAAAAGATATAAGTGGAAAGTGTGGAAGATGGGCTCTTAAAAATAACTAAACGAAAAAAGAATTCAACATTCATACTAAATTTTTTATAACACAAGAACCAGTGTGAGAACATTTTACAGATTAAGATTCATAAGAGAGTAAAGTAGTCATATACAAACATATATACTTAACGGCTATAACCAATAATATATTTATAATTGGTTTTTGGTTGTCCTTAGGACCCATATATATAAATACAAATTTTCAAATCTTGATCCATTAGACAGTCTTGATCGATGTTAGATCTATTCTTCTATAATCTATATGTACAAGTTGAATGCTATCCATCAGGTCTGGTTATAGCTTCGCTACTGCACCCTTCAATATCACTACCAAAAAAATGCTAATAGACAAGGGTTTAAACCGTTATCGTAGTATGTTTGGTTGATGTCTTGAGGTGTTTGTTGGTGTTGGCGTGGGTGCCCCACAAATTGGTTTTTCTTCTCTTTTTTTGGCTATAGGTTTAGGCTGCCAATTATCTCTTGTGCTGCTGTTTTTCTTTTGCTTTTCTCCTTGCTGCTGTTTTTGTTGAGCTGGTGGATCTTATGCTCACCACTTTTGATGGTTTGAGCGTTTTCTTTTCATCGAAAAAAAATGTTTCTTCAGAGCTCAAAAGGCTGTTTTTATACAGATCATGATAAACCGTGTAATATATATAGAAAATAAAATATGCGTGATTTGCAAGGACGGTAAATAAACAACCAGATTAGGGTTGTAAAAGAGAGTAATTAGTGGATGCTAACTAATTAGCAGAGGAGGATCAATATTATCGATCAAAAACACAAACAGTTTCCTTTTTTTAGATCTAATTTGATGAAGAGAAAAGCTAAGAATCCTAAAAAAGATCGTCTTTAGTAGTAGAATGCGGTTGACTTAATACTCAACGGTTATGATGAAGCATGTGGTACGTAATTAAAGGCGACAGAATTATCAACTATGTTATGTGGGCATACCACCTCAAGCTCTCTGTGTGGATACGTAACTAACTTTGCGTCTCCACTCTCTCTCTCTCTATCTCTCTCTCTCCCCATACTATAGTTTCTCATCTAGAAAAGAATCGTTATTAAATGATCAGAAATCCTCCAAAAACCAAACCTTAAAAAAGTTCAAGGTATGGATCGAGATGGGATTTTAATTTACAAATATTGAGTATTTAACTATTCATGCATTAGCCTCTAAATAAAAAAACAAAAAAACATGCATTAGAGATACCCCCATCTTTATAATTAAATCAAAGAATTGAACATTCAATGAGATGCCATGACAAGTTGGTTTTGACAAATCTTGATTTTCACTCATCACATCAGCTCCTACATAAAATCAAAATGATTGTGTTACCAATTAATTAAATTTGCTACACCAAATTACGTAGCTACCACAAGAAGTGGGCCCTTCTTAATTAGGGAGTCCTTGGAAAAGCATGCATCATTTGACGAAAGTGATATGCATATTGATTAGGATATATACAAGACGAGAGAAAGGGGTGAAGGAAAGAAAAGAAACGAAAGTCAATTAATGGTGTTGCGTTTATGATGTTGAGTTGGAAAGGGGGGAAAACAATATTAGTATTATATAAACTAATTAAAGTAATTAATGTGGTAAGTAAAAAGAGTAGATTTTGAGGCAGGCAAAAACCTTAATAGAGTGGGTAAGTCAAGATTGTCATGCTAGATTGAGGTGCATCCCACCTCTCTTATATGTACAGATATGTATATATCATGACATATAATTGATGTTCCTCACCAATATAGACAATGGACCTCGGATACCCTACACCATGAAACTTGCTTAAAACTGGCAGCTTTTAAATTTTCTTTTACTATATATGTTGGTTGGTGACTTATTTTTTCAAATTCTTGTGAGATTCGCTTCCCAAAAAAAGTGAGATATACGCTTTATACAGTATGTATGTATGTACCATATAGCAAATTAAGTATGTTTATTAATATCGACACTCTAGTAGTTAGCACTATATATGGTGAGCCATCTTCCGACTACGGAAAATTAAGAAGATAATCATACACTGAAATCCGTCGTTCAGTTATTTATAAATAAAATTGTAATTTTTTAAAAAAATATAGCTCTTTTTGGATGTATGATGAATGAAATAAAGTAGCTAGCATTGATAATCAAGTTGTGAACGTTTAATTTGAGTGATAGAATATAATATAAATAATACATAGGATTGAGTATTTGAAGGATAAGATGGTTAAAAAAGCACAAAATTAATTAATCCACCAAAAAAAAATTAATTTAAATTATTTTTGTCAATCCATCATATCACTCAAAATAAACATCCCTTAGGAATATTATCTTTAACTTAATACTTTACTATAAAAGATTTACTTGATTAATTAATAAACTCTCTAAATTTTCTCGAGTCCTGATTATGGCCAAAAAATAACCATCAATTTTTATAAGATAATAAATTAATAATTTTTTGAAATATATAAGTCCCATCAATTTTATAAACTAATAATTAACTTTAAAATATTACAAGTATGAATACTATGAAATTTGTCGTAATATGAATCCAATATTGTCCGGTTTTTCTTAAAATTAAAATTTATGTAGATTTGCAACGAAAATTATGGTATCAAGTTCTCCAACTGTAATAAAAAGTCGTGAAGAGTTGGTGCTTTCTTTGGTGTGAATATTGGTTCTGGTGGTGTTGAATATTATATAATATATCTATAATTAATGATCCCATGTTTATTAATTTATAGAATTTATTGTACTATTAAAATGAAATACAATAGAGAATCTCAGCATTCCCATCAATCAAACTTTTCCCTTGCCTGCATTTTGTTGTTGAGGGTTTCATCTTGTGAAAACTAATAAGGCTCGCTTGTGTATCCCATAAATTAAGAGTCGTTAAAATTCATGCGCCGAATTAAAATTTATCATACATCAAATCATTGGTCATTTAGTCCAACGTTCCCATGACAAAAAAACATATCCTGATTTGAGGTAACAACTTTCGTATCGAATAAAGGTTGCAAGAAAATCTATTGACTATTGAAGTTTGATCTCCATGGAAAAATGGGCCAAGAAAATTGCCACATGATTTCAAATAACCTAAAATTTTAAAGATATAATTAGGGACTCTTGATGATTAGGTTAAAAAGTAATTTGCTTATATATATATAGATAGTAGTATCATTAGACATTAGGATTGAGGTTGAGGAAAACGTGGTACGATTTAATTAATATATAGTAATATAATTTTTATCGTCCATTATTACATATAGGCTAGCGGTACATATTTCTATATATACATGTGGTAAAATAAATGATAAATATATACTATATTAGGTGGAATTTAACAAATGTTGCCCGTTTTAAGATTTTTTGGCTCAACTATAATTTATGGCCTAAAATTTGAAAAATGAAAAAAAAAAAAAACTTGAATTTTTATAAAAGTTGTAAAATTATTCTAATTTTTTTATAAAAATTGTAAAAATAGAGTCTTTCCTTTGAAAATGACAAAACAATTTCATACCTTTCATGAAAGTTGAAAAAATAAACCCAGTCCTTAAAAACAAATACAAAAAAGCCCCGACCATTGACGAAAATTGCAAAAATAACTTAAATTTACACTTTTGGAAAAATCATAGAATCATCTTTTGTTTAATAACGTTGGACACCGCTTTTTAACTATTAAACTTAAAACGACGATGTTCATCTTCAGGTAGAATATAGAATTTCCACATAATACACACGTTAATTTTGGGCCTTTCATGTCATAATTTGAGTCAAAAAGTGTAAGTTCGAGCTATTTTTACATTTTAAAAATTTGGAGCGTTTTTGTGTATTTTGATAAATATCTAACTAGGTTGATCCATATAACATATTTATTGAGTCATAATTTCATTCTTTCAACATTAACACCGAAAAACAGTTTTACGAGTGAACCTAGTCAGATATCCCACGTCAAAAAAATTGATGCATGACAAAATGAAACAAATTTGTAAAGTTCAGGATATTTACAAAATGGTAAATATCACTTTCAACCCTAAACTATACCCACTTGATGAAAAATGTTCTAAACTATAAGAAATATTTAATTAAATCTCAAACTATCGACTTTGTATCAAAAATATCATACGTTCATTTTTCACTCTCTGGAATCTTGACGTAGCTGGAAGCCGCTTTGTAATTTTTATTTTTACATTTTATATGACATGGCACAAAAACGGCATCGTTTTGTGCTCTAATACTTAATAACGAGTTACGTTAAGTTTTTGGGGCCCAAAAAATTGATATAGAATATTTTTTATACAAAGTCGATAGTTGAGGTTTAATTAAATATTTCTTATAATTAAAAAATTTCTTGATAAAAAATATGTATAATTTATAGTTTAAAGTGATATTTATCCTTTACAAAATACAATAAAGTTGAGATCACAAGTATAAAAAAATAAGATAAAATTGAGATTATAAACTGCTTGTTACCCTTAATTTTTTCCCATAGCATCTCTTTTTTTTCTTGCATGTAATTTACTTTTTTTTTTTAAGGTTGGAGCAAAGAGAGTAGTGGAGATTAAACCCATTATCTCTGGTTTATTATACAAAATAAGTGTTCATTGCCACTAAACCCAATATACATATGCCATTTATAAAAAAAAAAATTATTATAAAATGGAACACTTATACTCTTGACTAATGAAGGAATTTTGGTAAAGAAGAAAGAAGGTGGCATTTTTTGTGAATAAGATAATCTGATATTGTTCTTGATATTGGGAATATGATATCATTAAAAAAAGAAATGAATGATGAGGAATGGGAGAGTGAGAAAATGGGGGACGGGGCTAGTCATAGTATAGAGGGGGGCAGAGAATGATCCCTTAAAACCCCACCAAAATCAGAGACCACAGTAACAACAATAAGCATTGCTGTCAAAAGCATTCTCACTTCCCAAGGTGGCCACTGCCCAATGTGCATCGTGCTCCACCGTCCGCCGGAATATTCCCCCCACCCCCGCCCCTAATTTTATTTCTCACCCTTCAATCTTTTTCTTTCCAGTTAATTTTATTGTCCTATCTTCATATGAGAGACTTTTTCATCTTCATATCAAGATTATGTTTCTCCTGATGCATATATTTGGCTTCCACATCCATAATCTTATTATCCATTAAACCTTTGTAAAATTGGAACACACGGATTTCAAGTGTATATAATAGTATAAGTTATACATGGGATATGGGTTATTAGGGAACCTTTCCTTTGGTGAAAAATGGGAGTCATTCTAGTTCTTTGATTTATACAAAAATTCACGTTCTAGAAATGCACTGGGATTGAACTTATTTTAGATATGTTAAACTTACATATTACTCCATCCGTCCGCGATAAAATGTCTCATTTTACTATAAATGGATGTCCGCAATAAAATGTCTCATTTCACTTTTACTATTTTTGGTAAATGGGTTCCACATTCCACTAACTCATTACACTCATATTCCATTATAAAACTAATATATAAAAGTGGGACTCATATTCCACTAACTTTTTCCACCCACTTTCATTCATATTTATTAACAAAGTCAAACAATTTATTAAAACCTGTACCGAATCAAAATGGGTCGGTTTATCGCAGACGGATGGAGTATCAAATATAAGGATAAATTAGTGAAAAGAAAACTTATTATTTCCGCTACAGCGACAAATTCAGCTAATTGTAATGGGGGATTTGGGATAAAACCATCCAAATAAAAGATCTGATCTTTCAAAAGCGATATACCACAATCATAACAATATTTTGCTTTCCAAAAAAAAAAAAAAATCTTTCTAACATAAAAATTATTCCATACGTCCCAATTAAAATGACACATTTTTTTTATAGTTTTGTTTAAAGAGGATCAATAATGGTGACTCGAACTCCAAACCTATTAATTGGATGGGAAGCGTCTACTAACTAAGCTGCGCTTCATCGCCACGTTTTCCTTTTTAGTTTGTCCCGACTAAAATGACATCCACTAATTTTAGAAAAAAATATGAGATATTAGACACTAATTAAAATCACTAATTAATATCTTATTATCATTAATTAAAAAACTAAACTAACCCATCCCATCACACCCCCTAATCCACCCGACCTCTTCATTTTCCCAAATCAATCGTAACATCACACCCTCTTTTATTTCTCTCCTGATATTTTTGGGAGAAAACCCTACCCAACATTTCATTTCTTCGTATCTTCTCCACCGCCTCCGATGATCTCCTGAAACTCTTTGTTCTTCTATCTTTTCCGCTAGCTTCCCTTTCATATCTTCTCCAATCAACTTAGAAGATAACCTTGTTTATCTGAGTTTTTTGGAAAAATCTAATTTCTCCAATCTAGTATGATGTTTTGATTTTTTTACGGAAATCTTATTACTTTAGTCCAAATCTATCTAGATCTTGTGAGTTGAGTTCAAATCTAGTCATGGCATGTCCTAATTGTAGGTTTAATGCCACCCCCATCGCGTTGACCAATATGAGTGGTGTGTTATTTGGAGGCATCCCATCTTTGGGTTCGAAGTCACCCCACCCCCATTCTTCCGGTCATTCCTCCATCGCAATCACCCCTCCGACATCCCGACCACACATACATATTGGATAAAGGGTCGATGAAGTTGGGGGTCGGAGATTGGTCGGATAAAGATTGGGGAGTCGGTGATGTGAAGAATTTCGAGGATAAAAGGTCCGACTCACCATCTGTGGAGGCATCACAAGTATTTTTTTTCCAATGTGTGGAATTTTGTAATTTTTATGTCCCTTGATCTTCATGATCTCCACCATGCAGCCCTGTAAACTTAAAAAGACATTATCCAATCTTATAGGGATTAGGTCTTCAAATAAATTCTTCAATGCATTCACTAAATCATCCACAGTCTTGCATGCTGTCTGCACTTGTAATGACTGTTTAGCTCTAAACCAGCCCAAATAATTCACATTTCTATCTGGAGAATTTAGGGGTTGCTATACCAATTTGATATTGGAACCTGATTGTGTTGTAGCAGCCTAAATTCTAGATCATTGTCCATTATATGATGCATTGCATTGTCTTATTGCATGTTGATGTCTTTAGTAACATTGAAATGATTGTTGGTATGATCTACAAGGCCAACATCAAATGAATATATTCAATGCATACTTTAAATGAAATTTGATGTGTATACTTTAGTACCGTTGTGATCAAATAGTCTTTGATCACATCTTTTGTGTGCTCTGAATTGTTGTCTCCGATATGTCTGCTTCTTTGTTCTTTCATTTTCCTATTACTAGAACTTCAATAGTGAATAGAAATATTCCAATTTTACCATCAAATAAAACTTACCCATTTTCTGCAAATAAGGGCCTTGAAACAACACAAAAATAAACAAGTTTTTTCAATAAAATTCTTTCTTTTACATGTTTTATGTGGATCCTCTTCTCTTGGTGCCAAGTAGAATATGTGAGAGGTTCTAGTGATACAAAATCACTTCTCATCAATGTGGATTGTGTTGTGCTTATTCCTAAACTTGATAATGTTTAGAATTATGTCTACTTCTAAGGCATCTAGAGATAATCTCAAAAGAAGCTTATTTGTGGCAATTAAATCAGGCCTTATGACTGATGTGTAAGCTCTAATCAGCCCTGAATTCACCCATCTCCAATGGCTGACTTTGAGCATCCTAAACCAAAAGCTAAGCTTTTTATTGTGCCTCTTTTTGTATAGTGCAGACTTGAGAGTAATATTAAATCTAGAACTACACATTTAGCTCTCGTAATGTTTTTATTACCACTCAATAACTGAACTGGTTCTTCTTTTTTTTTTTTTTTTTTCTTGCAGATGCCCAAAATCGATGCATGGTTGATCTTGAGAATGAGAACTTCTCTTCAGCTTCCTTGAAGGTGTCTCGAGGTGGTTTTCTAGAAACACATGCTCCAAGGATGACTTGGACAACTATATTTCTCTAATGTTTTATTGTTTCTTTCTTCCAACCATTTTCTTTTGTCGTTATATTGTGCAAATGACAGAAAGTCTCTATATATAGGCATTAGCTCAAGCTTTGTGGCGCCATTTTCAAATTTTTGCAACAATTCGATGTAGTACCATCACATTCGAATGAATGTTTGTTTCTATTGCATTTTGTTTCTTAATGCATAATATTTTAATCTCCTTTATAACCATTTCATTTTTTAGACATGAGCAATAAGTAAAATTTGGATTAAAAAAGAGTATAAAATCTAAGTGTAAAAATGACTCAGAAAAAACGAAGTGTAAAAAATGAGCAATTTGAAATGATAATAAAAAACAAGTGTAAGAAGACTAAAAAATATAAGGGTAAAAAAGACTAAAAAAATAACTAAGTGTAAAAAATAGCAATATGAATACAAAAATCTAAGTGTAAAAATCTAAAAAATCTTAAGTGTAAAAAGAGACTAAAAAACCTAAGTGTAAATAATGAGCAATTTGAATTCGAAAATCCAAGTGTAAAAAGACTAAAAAATCTAACCGTAACAAAAAAAAAGGAAAAAAAAAAAAAGAAACTCTAAAAAGCCTCTAAAAAAACTCAAGTGTAAAAAATTGAGCAATATGAATTCGAAAATTCAAGTGTGAAAAGTCTAAAAAATCGAAGTGTAAAAAAAGACTCTAAAAATCGAAGAGTAAAAGAAAATCTAAAAACCTAAATGTAAAGTTATCCGTAATTGATTGTATTAAATAAATAAAAATTGGATGAAATTTAGAATTAGTTAAATATTTTGGACTAATTTATAAAATATTCAATTACTTTTTCTCTCTTCATTAATACATCAAATTATTTTTTTATCTCTAACTTAAATATAGTAAACAATGACAGAAAATAGAATTGTAATGCGGAAAATAAAATAAACATGAGAATCGTTTAAGGACTACATTATATTATATTGTTCTCCTTCAAGGATGAATACATTATCTCCTTTTAAAGGAGGACTATAAGCATCTAAAAGGAAAAAATTAATATCCTAATTATAAGAGATTTGATATCTTCTTATTTAAACTAACTTCCTAATTAAAAGGGATTTGATATATTTCTAATCTTATCCACAAATATTGGGATTTATCTATCTTTCCAACAAACAATAGCTTCTAAAATCCTATGCCAGAATTTTGCTGCTGTTACAAATTTCGCAATGTACATTGTGTCAATTTTAAATGCATTTTACATTGTATAATACACTTCTCTTCTACAAATATATGAATATTGTATGTGGCGAAGACATGTTATATATGTAGATGCATCCATACTGCGTTAAATATGTCTATTCTAATGCATTCATTATAATATTACAGTGCACTTCTTGTGATACTGAAATTAAAAAGGACCTTGGAAAAATTCTCCCAAAATATAATATATCATATATGAGTGCATTTTTATTTCAAATAATACATTTTTTAATGCATGACATTATCTAATTTGGAATGATGCATTATATAAATTATTATATAAGTAATCCATTTAAGGTTTTAGATAATGCACTTCCATATATATATTGCAGTAAAAGTACTAAAAAAAAATACTGAAACGGCAAAACTCAAAATAATGCACCATGAACTATATAATGATAACTTCCGATCCCTTGATAATATTATATGTTCATCTCTCTTTCGTCGTAAGTATATATATGATCAACAATCTTGTATATTAAATATATTTTTTAAGTGTTTATAAATAAAAATAAATTATATGAAATCTCATCTTATTTCTATTTGATAAAAGATGTCTTGAACTATTAAATAGATCACTTTAGATCCCAAATTATGACCGTTTTATAAAAACCATCCTAAGCTATCGAAAAATATCAATTAAATTCATTGACTATCAATCAAATATCTCATAATATTTTTTTTGGCTCCAAATTTCACAGTGATTTATATTAATTTAAATATTATTAATTATGACCCTCTCCGCTCAACATCCGGGCAACCTGGCCATGTCATTTTTATAGAGTTTAGAATTATAATTACACCTTGGTTTTAAGCCGCGTCGATATTTTGAAGTCAGTAAAATGAATCGTAGAACATATTTGATAAATTATCGATAGTTCATGATTTTTTTGAGATACAACTCACAAATATTTTCACACGCATTCAAATGACTTAAATTACTACTTTCTTAATTGTAGGGAAAACATCTCGATAGTCCATTAATTGAGGTTTTTTACCATGAATAATTATATCCTGAAACTATCGATTTTTTTTAACCACAAACTATCGATCGTATATCAATTGTACCATATGCTGCATATCAGATCACATTATGATGGTCTAGCATGCCATGTCAATTTTTCCTTAGAATTTAGGCTGCTACAAACACTATGGCAGTCCGACGAGCCAAATTAACTTTTTGGTGTCAGAAAATGGACGTGGTATACAATAGACACAAAATCAATAAATTAGAGTTAAAAAAAATTATTTCTGATAATTAAGGATATAATTGATAAAGCGAAGTAGTTTGAGATTTAAAACGATAATTACCATATATATATATATATATATATATATATATATATATATATATAGAGTAGTGTTCAT
>JAYDZE010569425.1:0-12011 GCA_034509125.1 Monilaria moniliformis
TTAACTTAGAATTGGTGATTGCCTTAGTTAATCTTGAGTCACAAATCAACAAAGAATTTAGGATTATATCTACATGAGTCGCATGGTTGTTGGATCCTTAGGATTAGCCCTTCTATTTCTCATTTCTTCGATAACTTTTGTCTTGCTCATTTAGTTTAAGCATTAGATCTTAATTTGGGAACTCTTGCATGTTCACTTAGTGGAAACAATACTTTGAAATTCGGTGTTTAGATAGTGATTTAAATTGGATTCATAATACTTAGAACTAGTATAATAGTCTCTGTGGGATACGATACTCTTGCTTGCCCTTACTGTAGCCTTGTACACTTGCAAGTATAAGTCAACTAAATTAGGACGAATCACATGTAAGTGAAATTAATTATAAATTGCTATATAATTATTGTCCTAAACTTGCTAGTATAACACCTGAAATCAAGTAGACACATTATTATTTATACACAAAATACATTCTTCTCAACTAAGAAATATTTAAGTAGCCAATACATCATCATTAGCATTACAAGTCCATAATTATATATGATGAATATGTATATCAATTACTAGGATGATTATATCTAAAAACATTACTACAGTGATAAACTTTTAAAATTAAAGATAGCCCTTTATTATCTTCAATTTTAACATTAAAATTTGGTATCTCCAAAGTCCAAACGGACGCAGCCATCCTCAAACGTGATGATGGCAGAGGTAATGGCGGTAGTTCATCGTATTATTGCGTGCATGGAACATCATACACTGACTCCATTTTGGCTGCCCCGATCATGGTTAATAGTGAAGAAGACGACCAGCTTCTACCAGAAGATATTTATGAAATTCTTATTGATAATTCGTAGTTATAATATGCTCTTTTTCTCATTAAAAAAAATATATCTCTTTATTAGTTAATTTAGTTGTACTTTTTCTAAATTAGATATATGTGGAATTTCCTCCAAACAACAAAAAGAAAAAGAGTTGGAAAGATGAACGGTTCGATCAGTGTGAACGCTTAAATTACTTTTGGGTCCTCATTAGAGATCCGCCATATATAGGTGTTATAATGCACGATTTTTCCTAAAAATATTATAATGCGGTATCGATACGATACGTACAAGGTGCAGTTGCGATTCGTGTAGAATATGTACGAGATATGCCACCTGACGAATCCCTTAAAAAATAAGAATACACGTATCGGGTGCGTCCACCTCAAGAATCCGATGCATTTATGGCGCATTTGGTTTTTTCGGGATGCATTTAGGTTTAACAACTTTATTTTTTGAGTATCTTTTTGTAATTTTTTCCATGTGTGTCGTAAACTACTTATATTATTTGACTATCTTAATTGAAGTTTTCAATTTAACTGATATTCACAATATAGTATTTAATTTATGAATTTTATTTTTTATTTTTATAAATAGGTGATATATAAAATAAAATATACATATATAGACGTATACTTGAATAATCGCATCTCAAATTTTTAAAAAACTCGTATCCACGTATCTGTATCGTATTGCCTCTGTACCCGCACTCCCGCACCCATACAACATAGTATACATGTTTCGTATAACTTATTTTAGACAACATCTTTTGTATGATTAGCATTTTGCATCCATTAGTTAGGAGTTTGGACCAATGTCAATCCTGGTAGAGTTTATGTTTTATTTTACTTAATGCAAACGACTGTAGAATACGAACACGTATCAATAACCATAATAAGATATTGCAATACAGAATTTAAAAAATATAAGATTCAATTTGATTCGTTTTATTTATTTAGTCAATAACAACAATTCATTATATTAACTAGCATCCCTTTTCCATTTTTAAAATTTATCCAAAATAATTAATCATCTATATCAATCCCCTTCCAAGCGAGAAATGGAGATTTATTATTTTGGAAGAAAAAAAAAAGATGACGACTAATTATAATTAATTGTTATTGTTGACTAAATAGAGCCTAAAATGCTTCGATTTGATTGTGTTCGATATCATGTATCTGAATTATGTGCCCGTGCCCAAATGTAGCATACACTCTGCTGTTATTCCTTATATTCACGTATATACAAGTTATTTTTCTGTATTATGTTGTCGAGCCCCATAGAATGGCGCTTCTGCCAGTTTTGAGTCGGCAGAAAAGGGTCGCCATTCTTGGACAATGCTCCACACAAACCAACTCCATATCACGCACAGAATCCCACAACGTACCCGCTTCGCGCCGAACAGTTTCCTTCCGGAATCCAGACGCCAACCAACTGCTCGACGAAATGCCCCAACGCGACGTAAAATCAGCGACAGCTTTCATAGGCCAATTTGCGAAGCAAAATCGACACGCAGAGGCCATCGCTTGCTTCACAAGACTGCTCCTTTTCGACATCAAACCCAACGAGTACACTTTCGCCACAGTCATTCATTCCTCCGCCGTCCTCAAAGACCTCCGCCTCGGCATACAGATTCAATCCTACGCCTTTAAAGCCGGATTAAGCTCAAACGTCTTCCCAGGCAGCGCCATTTTGGATCTTTACGTCAAGTTGAGTGGTTTTGACGACGCTTTGAGAGCATTTGATAAAATACTTAATGCAGCGGATGAAACACACGAAATGAACCCAAGTCGCAGTCATTTTTTTTATATTGCTAAAACGATAAGGGTTACATGCTATATATACACGCTCTTCAAGCTGCTCTACAAAGGGTGTACAAACCCTAACATTAAATTAAAACACTAGCTAACAAAACTACTTTAACTGAAATCTGACTAGACAATAAAAGCTACGGTACTCTCACTTAAGGGACTGCAGCAAGAGGATCAAGGTGCTCCCTTTGTACCACACAGAATATCCTTCCAGCTCAGCTTCGAGTGCTTAGTTGTCACGACACTTTCCACGTCCTCAACGGCTTCACAGCATGCAATGCATGGCGTCGAGTTATGACTCACGTCTTGCTTTATTTGATCGTTGAGCTGAGAGGTAGCAACGTTAACAGTTCCCCTCAATTCGAGGGAGGATAAGAAACAAATCCCTAGCTTGTTTCTGAGCCTCATAAAGAATTAGTGTCCCAACGGTTTCGTTAGAACATCTGCAATTTGATCGGAAGAGGGAACGTGTTTCAATTCAATCTCCTTCGCCATCACTTTATCTCTCACAAAGTGAATATCGAGTTCTATATGTTTAGTTCTTGCATGTAGAACTGGATTCGAGGCCAAGGCTATCGCACTCAAGTTGTCAACCCAAATAGTAGGCTTTACTTGAGTTTTAACCCCAATTTCATCAAGTAAGGATTTTACCCAAGTAACTTCAGCAGCTGTCTGTGCCAAGCTACGGTATTCAGCCTCCGTGCTTGACCTCGATACCACGGATTGCTTCTTCGAACACCAAGAAACAAGGTTGGATCCCAGATACAAACAGTAACCAGTTACTGATTTGCGATCGTCAAGATCAGACGACCAATCAGAATCACTGAATGCAGTTATAGAAGCATTGGATCTTTTGATGTGCAAGCCATAGTTTGCACTTCCAGCCAAGTAGCGCAGTATTCTCTTGACAGCCTTCCAGTGAGTATTTAGAGGACATGACATAAACTGACTTACCTTATTCACACTGAAACTTATCTCTGGGCGTGTGATAGTTGCATATTGCATATTAGCTTGACTGAGATGAAGATCTTGCTGTGTTTTTGTGACCTCAATACAAAGAAAGTGCCTCACTTCCCCTAAATCTTTTATGGAAAAATGAGAACTGAGTTGATGGATGACAGATTGTAGAATGGAGGGAATATTGCCTGTGATGAGAATGTCATCAACATAGATGAGAAGGTAAGTAGTTTCTGCAGACTTAACACGATAGAACAAGGAAGCATCGGCTTTGGATTGAGAGAAGCCAAGAGACAGAAGGACAGAATGCATGGTAAAGAACCAGGAACGGGAAGCTTGCTTAAGACCATACAAAGACTTATTCAATTTGCAGACCAAGGAGGGGGAACCTTGTGCAAAGCCTAGAGGTTGCCGCATGTAGATTTCTTCATGCAAATCCCCATGGAGAAATGCATTGTTAACATCAATATGATGGATAGGCCAGTGAGCAGAAACAGCAATGAAGAGAATGATTCGAATGGTGTTTGGTTTGACAACAGGACTGAAAGTTTCAAATAAATCAAAACCTGGTTGGTAGGAGAAACCTTGAGCAACAAGCCTAGCTTTATGCCTAGCAATCACTCCAGCAGCATCTTTCTTTACCCGGAAAATCCAAGTGCATCCAATGAGATTCTTTCCTGGAGGCAGGGTTGTGAGAGTCCAAGTCTTGTTCTTGAGAAGAGCAAGGTACTCCTCTACCATAGCCTGTTTCCAGACTGGAATAAGGAGGGCTTGAGTTGCAGATTTTGGAAGGACAGATGAGGGAATCGAAGAGAGATAGATTTTGGGTTTAAAAATGCCATGTTTAGCCCTTGTGATCATGGGATGGGTAGAAGTGGTGATAGGGATGGGAGCAGCTGGTGGAGTGGAAAATGGTACAGGTGTGCTAGAGGAATGAGTGGGAGAAGATGTAGAGGAGTTAGTGGAATTAGATGAAGAAAGACTATGAGTAGGCCTTGATGGAGAAGTTATATCAGTGGGAATGATAGGTGAATGTATATTTTCAGGAAGTGGTGGAGCATTGAGATTCCAGTTTTGAGGAGGTGGTGTGTATTGAGAAGAAGAAGTATGAGAATCAGATGGGAAGGTATAAGTAGAAACAGGAGAAGGACATGAATTAGTTTGAAAATGAAACTGAGTTTCATCAAAGATGATGTCTCTAGTTACTATAACCTTGCCATGAGACAAGAGAGCTTTGTATCCTTTGTGAGCTGTACTATAGCCAAGAAAGGTAGCAGCTTGAGATCTGAATTGCAGCTTGTTGTTATTGTAGGGCCTAGTGAAGGGATAGCATAGGCAGCCAAAGACCTTTAAGGAGCTGTAGTCTGGTTTGATAGAGAAGAGTTTTTCATGAGGAGAGATAAGGTTAAGAATTTGAGAAGGTATGCGGTTTATGAGGAAGGCAGCAGTGGTGAAGGCATCATCCCAAAAAACTGATGGCATATGAGCTTGAGCAAGTAAAGCCAGTCCCATTTCAACCACATGTCTATGCTTTCATTCAGCTAGACCGTTCTGTTGTGGGGTGTAAGGACAAGAGACTCTGTGATGTATCCCACTATCCTTCAAGAAACCAGTTAAAGCTTGATACTCTACTCCCCAATCAGACTGGAGTACTTTGATTTTGCTATTAAGTTGATTTTCAACTAAATCTTTAAAACTCTGAAAAACAGACTTGACTTCCCCTTTAGTCTTCAATAGGTACAACCAAGTATACCTGCTGTAATGGTCTATAAAAGTTACATAATAGGAGTAACCATTTCTGGACACAACAGGAGATGGTCCCCACAGATCACTGTGGACCAACTGAAGAGGTGCAGTATAGTCAGAATTGGAGTTAGAGTAGGAAAGTCTATGAGCTTTTGCAATACAGCAAGGATGGCATAAAATGCTTGATTTCATGCTTGTTTTCATTGAATTGAAAGGGATTTTACAACTGTTAAGGATCTTTTCAACTACATCAAAAGCAGAATGTCCTAGTCTTCTATGCCACAAGTCTATATTAGAAATGACACTAACAGAATGACACTGAGGGAGGAACAATGAACAAGTAGCAGTGGAGTTACTGATGTTCTTCTTGGAAGGGAAAACATTGTAGGACTTCAACTGTTTGGAGTGAGGAGCAGCTGAATTGTGAAGAATGAACCGATAGAGACCTTGATCAACTATGCCCTTGAGAAGGATATCCTTGGAAACCTGATCCTTGACAAGACAATAGGAAGGGTGAAATTCGAAGAAAACATTGTTATCTTTGGCAAATTGTGAAACACTAAGCAGATTTTTGGTAACATCATGAACAAGGAGAAGATTATTTAAGAAGAAAGATTTAGTATTTTGGGAAGAGGAAGGAGAGTGAACAACAGAATGTCCAACATGAGTAATTTTAACACAAGATCCATCACCAAGAGCAAGGGTCTTACCTCCATGATATTCTGCCCCAGCATTCAAGTTACTGATGTCATTGGAGACATGATTTGTGGCTCCAGAATCTGGATACCATGGTCAAGAGGAAGAACCATCAAGAGAGACTTCTGAAGGAGGATAAAAAGTGGCAGAATTTCGTTCCCTCTGGCTTGAGAAAGGTTAACAGATGGATTTGAATGGAAGCCAGTGTGATGGTTTGTAGACTGTTGAAAAGGGCGGTTCTGAGGAGCATGTGGAACAAAGCTTTGATCAAACTTATGCCAACATTTATCTGCGGTGTGTCCAGTTTTCTGATACAGTTGACAAATAGGTTTGTTACCTCCATACCCTTTGAAGTTCTTTCCTCCTTTGCCATTTTTGTATCCTCCATTGTTTTTCATTCTGCTGTTTGAGTTGTAGTTGCTCTTGTTGTGTTGAAAATTTTGATCCTTTCTTTATCCAGTAGCATGTGCAAGATTGAGTGAGGGCTGAGAGCCTTCCAAACAACCTGCCGATGGCTTTGTTGATTCTAATCTGGACTCAAAGCTCAGCAACAGCGCACTAACATCCTGCACTGACCAAGTATCTGCCTTCGAAGTTATGGTCACCATGACTGAGTCATATTCTGATCCAAGACCTCCCAATATGTGAAGAATGTGGTCCTCTTCCAAGACCCTATATCCAGCAGATCCCAACAGATCACAGCAACTCTTGATCTTGTTGAGGTATTCTCTCATGGTGAGAGAATCTTTCTTCATAGTTTGAAGTTGCAGTTTGTACTGCATCACCTTTGCTTTTGACTGGCTAGAGAAGCTAGTCTCAAGAGCTCTTCATACATCCTTGGCTGAGTTGAGGCCAACCACTAGCATCATAGTGCTTTCTGTGAGAGAGGATTGGATCCAGGCTGATAGCAGCTGATCTTGGCGATGCCAAGCTACAAATTCAGGATTAACCTGAATCCCTTCAGATCCATCGACTGTGATCATTTGTGCAGGCACGAACTGTTCTCCAGTAAGATATGGTTCAAGTCCATATCCTCTTACAGTTGCTAGTATTTGCTGCCTCCAGATCAGAAAATTATTTTCTGAGAGTTTCATAGACACATGATGATTTTGGGGGAGAATAGGGATAGGTGTAATACTGGAGTGAAAAGAAGGTTGCATAGTAGTGTTTGACTGCGATGATTCAGCCATGGTAAAAGAGGAGATAAGAAACAAGAAAGAGGCAAGAGAGACAGGTTAAGAAACCTGCTCTGATAACATGATAAAATACTTAATGCAGCGGATAAAACACATAAAATAAACCCAAGTCGAAGTCATTTTTCATTGCAGAAATGATAAAGGGTTACATGCTATATATACAAGCGCATCAAGCTGCTCTACAAAAGATGTACAAACCCTAACATTAACAAAACTACTTTAACAGAAAGCCGACTGGACAATAAATGCTGCGGTACTCTCACTTAAGAGGCTGCAACAAAAGGATCAAGGTGCTCCCTTTGTACCACACAGAATATCCTTCCAGCTTGGCTTCGAGTGCTTAGTTGTCACGATACTTTCCACGTCTTCAACAGCTTCACAGCATGCAGTGCATGGCGTCAAGTTAGGACTCATATCTTGCTTTGTTTCATCGTTGAGCTGAGAGGTAGCAACGTTAACATTTTGGGGTGATATTTATACTATCGTCAAATTTGAAATGAATCAATATTGGAATTTTGATCCATCGTGTACCAAGACGATTTCGTATAAATTGTTATTTCCATCTGACGGATTACATCTTTTAAGTGAATAAATTTTTCTAGTTTTTTGTATCAGCCACCCTCAGATCGCTCAATTATTTCAACGGTATGAAGTTGTTTGGAGAATAAAGTTGGGATTTGATGGTAACCATAATTAATTGTAATGTGCGATGTGTACATAATTGTAAACACCTACCAACCAGGTTTTGTCTTACATTATTCTTTATTTCTGATTTCTCTTTTTTTTTTTAAATAAAAATTGTTTATCATTCTGATATATTGTAGCTTCCTAATTTCGAATTTATCGGTATATCTTATATTTAATACATTACCAGAGAGTCTCATTATCAACAATTTAAAATTTATAAGCGCGTGTATAATTATATATGCATGTAATGAACAAAACTGATTAAGAAGTAAAATAAAATATTTCTACCTACAATCCATGTTCGTGAATCGTAATGTAAAAAAAGGAGACGTTTGCAATAAGAAATATCTTGATTTATGGTTTCTGCTTACTCCCCGTTGACTTATTTAAACTCGATAATGGAACTTCATATCAGGAAGAAAATGGTTTTGAAAGCGATCTTATTTTGGAAGTAAATTGAAGTTGAATTTTCTTTCTCCATTTTGATTGGAGTCTTTGCATTCCGTTGCTAGCAGATCACAAATCGTATCAGTTTTATAAAAATTCTTTTTCTTATTCGACATAATTAATAATACAAGTTCATGTACATTGAACTTTAATTTGACAATATACGACAAGATAAAAAGTTATGCGCACACACATTTGGACTTAAAATGACATTGCGTTTGATGTGCTTATTTTGGGCTCAGATTGACGTTGAACTCAAGCAACTAATCTTGTGTTCTTTTACATGCTGGCATTAATTGTGAGTGGGAGATAAGAGAGGAATGAGAATAATTCAAACATTCTTTGAAATAGGTGTGTGTGTGTGCGTGCGCGTGGTGTTTGATCCAATTTGTTGCAATGTATATGGACATATCGATAGAGCATGAATATTGAACCATATTGACCCTGTTACATTCATTCCACTTGCAAAGTCCTTATTACAAATCTCCAAGATTCTTGTGTCCCACAAATCATCTTCAATCTTAAGTTTGTCGCACTTTCCTAAATTATTTCCAAAGCGAAACAGGAAAATCGCACCCTTTATTGGGTAACTATGCATTTACAATTTTTGAAAGGATATGTCGCTCATCATTTATAAGCATATTTCGTTAGCATCATTGAGTAATTGATATTTAGTCCATATTAGTATTTTTTAAGGGTAGTGCGTTGTATTTTATTTCTTCAATTACTTTTAACACTTATTTTCTTTTTGTTCAGAAAATGAATTTTATAAACTTATTCAATTTATTTTTTTGTTTCGAAAAATATTTTCCTATCCTTTCTAATTTGAGTTTCGCAAGTACTTCATATTTTATTTCATTTTCTTGCACTGCTTTATATTTATGAGATCCAAAATATTTTTTGAATCTTGTGATTTCGAATATTTATATATATACATATAGTACATGTTGAATTATTAACAAATTAATTAACATGGTCAGTCCGCGACATTATTGCCATAATTACAGTGACGAATATGTACTTTTCCAGTGATTTTTCTCAAATTTATGCACTTCATACACTTGAAAAATATGTCACGGACGTCGAGTGACACAACATCTTACAATTGGGTAGCTCCTACTATATTATTATTTAACCCATATAAAAGTATTCCTCAAAAATTCTATAATAGAGAAATTATAGTGATGTATTATATAATTCAAAAAAATTAATAGCATTTTGTGCACCACGCGTCGGGTGTTATGGGTTTCTGTAGTCGGATGATCCTATATTATATTATTATTTTTTGACGCACTATTTATAACTATAAAATTAATACTCAAATATTTTTACTATAAAAATCTCAAAATTATAGTGATTTATTATATAATTTAATTTTTCAATATCAATTTCCCTATGATCTTATCATTTCATGCACTAGTCGTACACTTGAAGGATGTGTCACAAGCGTCCGGTGCCACGGTCTCCCGTCATCTGGTGACCCATGTTATCTTTTTATAATTACAGTAGTGGCATCCACGTAATATTGCTCAACAATAATATTTTTAAACTAAAATCAATATTAATATATACTATAATATAAATAAATGTAATTACTATAATAAATAAATTAAAATTAAAAATAGTAGAAATAGGATATTTTTTCTTTTGGTTTTGAAAGCAAAGTATTTTTCATTTTGAAATCTTTATTAATATGTAATGTAATACAAAGAAATATAATAATACTAAAGCAATAAAAACATAAATCTAGAGAAATTTAAATTATTTCGGTCATTTTTAACTTCAAAAGGAAAATAATAAAAAAAATCAAACAATTCATTATCTTTGTATTATTGTGACAGTTATAGAAAAGGAAATTTTATGTGATTTAAATATTATAAACAATTATTTCATCCAATTTCATCAATAATTTTGATGCAAATATTTTAATAATAGTGGCGATTTTCAAATAATAAAATCAATGATATTTAATAATTTATTGTTTTTTTATTTTAATCAATATTTAAATTCAACTTTAATATTCTTTACATATATAGCTAGACGTGTGATATATATCTATATATCAATGATTTATTTTCTTAAATTAGCCGTGTATAAATGGAAAAAACCAAAAGATCTTATCTTCCCACATAAATATATGGGGAAATAGAGTAGGGGATAGATTAATAATGTAATAATATAATTAATATTAGAATTAGTTTAAACTAAAACCAATCTAGATCCACTTAATACCTAAGGGTATTATGTAAATTTATCTTTTCTCTTTTTTTAAATATAAATTCTCTAAGAATAAAATAAAATTGTGCCCTATTGAAACTAAAATTTCCAACTACCTATCTTTTCTCTCGCATGTGGGATAACTTGTGCTCTTCCCTTTTGTGAAAAAATAGTATCCTTCCTTGATTTTGAGTGGGAATTTTTTAATTACCCAAATTTAGAGCATGAGCTATCATTGTTCCAATCAATTTTTGCAACCCTTTGACTAGGATTTCGACATTCTACGGCTTCCTCGGATTTCTTTTGTTTTGTTATGCCTTTTGTCTTTGTATTTGTGCGAGGATTTCCTTTCTATTTTAGAGAAGAAAAGTGTAGGAACTATGATATGTGTGGTTATGGGGACAAATTCCAATCATATAACTCCATGTCGTGTGATCTCGGTTTTTGAGTTGCGGAGACTTCTCAAATCAATAGCTTTTAAGGCCCGGCCACGAATCTTAAGAAAATACTAGTATTTTATAATAAAATAGGAAAGAAAAATAATTTTTGTTGATGATGTATTTGTCCAAAAAGTATAAGAGATAAAGATTAATTTCAATTATTTTTTAAGATGGAAAGATTAATTTTAATTAATAAGCAGATGATAGAGATAAAATAAGTGAACCATAATGACATAGGGTGTAAACAATGAATTATGTGGAAGATTTGTTATATAGCGAAATTTCATTTTAGATAATAGCTTATTGAAATTGAAAGTCCAAATAAAGAAATATGGCTTAAAACGAGCTGAATGTAGTAGCATTGCCCTTTGTAACGATCAAGGTTGGTAAGTCGTCCACATAGTTGTCTATGTACCACCAGTAGCAGATTCGGCAGCTACGGCGACCCTTGCTTCTAGAGGCGGAACTCTAAGTTGAGGAGTTGGTCGTAATGCTACCACAAATAGTGAAGGCAAATCTAGCTATCCGACAAATAAGGATAAGAGTAGAGGCTGTCAGTGCAATTTCATAATTAGTTGGTGCATTCAAATAATCAAAAAGAGTTTCTAAACTCCATATATAATATGTACATGAATATTGTATTTTTATTTCGTAAAATGAAGGTATTGTAATTATTTTTGTTAAAAGTAACTATGAATATTATTTTAATTGAATCAAGTAATACCAAAAGCACAATAATTCTGGATCTAATCATATTTTGGATAATGATAGTCATATTAGCTCTGGCATTTCATGCCACGGTTTTTGTTTGGTCTAATTGAATAACTGCATTTTCCCTTCCCGCACATATATATATATATATATGATCGATCTTGTTTTTAGAGGTTTAATTAACAGTAATACGAGCTGCCTTTAAGGGTAATAACACGGGGATTTAACGTGGTTCGATCGTTAATTAGATCTACGTCCACGGCTCAAAGCGTAAGAGTTTATTTG
>JAYDZE010569436.1:0-12011 GCA_034509125.1 Monilaria moniliformis
TCAAATTATCGTCGAAACCCTTGTCCGACGATCGGAAAATCACTGTTCCGACTAGCCCCTTTTTAGGGATGTTACAAAAAGCATAAGAATTTTTTTTAATAATTTTTCTATATCAGTGCCTAGATCTTGAATATCTACCTCAGATCTTCCAACATATTCTGAATTTTAGGTTTGCATATTGGTATGAGCAATAACTATCATACCTATAGAACTAGAAAAAAAAAAAGAAAAAAAATTACTACACAGAGAACTGTAGAAGGAACATGAATTCATAATAATTTTCTTCTTATTCTCTCCTATTTATATAATATGTATAGGGTAGGTTAGGGATCCAAGAAAATTTGGTCTGGGCCTCCCTATTGGGCTTTTACTAATTAACTTGATCTTCAATTTAATACAAGCCCAATATAATATTAATTTCGACCAATATAGAAATTAATATTGACTTACCCGTACAAATCCAAATTACGAATAATCTGAGCTTCCTTTTTAATTAATTTATTTTCCGTGTTTAAGATTCTAATATCCATTAATTAATTTAAACATGCTGCTGGCTTTAATTAATTAATATTTTCTTACCAAGAGTGGTCTAGTTCAAAAGCTTTATTCAATATACTTTGGAATAAATTCCAAACCAGCCGAGCTTCTGTATAATAAATTTTTTTCTGAACTCCTCTTGTGGATATTATCAACTCGAACTCTCTCGTGACACGATTCAATGCAATAACAGTGCTAGCACCGCTGGATATTAATTAGCACTGTCCATGATATCAGAATTCTTGGGTAACGAAAAATCCACATCTTTTGAGAAGTCAAAGCAGTGCATAACCAATATCGTATGCTCAATATTATATACAAAGATTAAGAAATAAATAATCACCGAGATCTCATCTTTCAGTAATCAGCTCAACGTGAATCCATTCTGTGCTATACCACACTAGTGTCATTCGTTTACCAAGGTTAGTAAACATTTGGAAGGACACTACAACCTTTCACAATAGATCGTCTAACTCTATCTAGGTTGTGAAACTTAATTTTCTTTTGCAAGGCACCGACTGAGAGACCTTTAGTGATGACCACCATTCAGTCTACAATGCAGAAGACCTACACTTGTGTGCTCAATTATAATTACAGATTATATTTTCTCATAATATAATTACCAGATTATAAAGGGTAAGCCATGCAACAATAATATCTCTTCACAAGAGCCGGAGAATGGTAGTTCTTAGGGTTTATTAATACATAAACAGCTCGTAAAGCATGCTTTCTAGTATACAACCCCAACAGATTGCACTTACCATGTGCAAGCTTGAGGTGATCTTTCCTCCATCTTTATTAGACTCAATGTAGCATCTTCATATCCACTTAGCATATGAGCCACTGATCGTCGGACTGGTGAATTTTCAATGGATGTATCCGTTTGAACGGTACATGATTTTTAAAAAATTTCTATTTAATTTCACATGTTCTTGATTATTTGATTCGTAATTAATGCAGGTACATTCAATACTTGAAATTAAATGTAAGGAACAAAGTTGTTGTGGAAGCATCGATATGTAATCTTATTTGACTCATGAATCATCACATTTCTGCAGTCGTTACTTCGAGTCACATGTCCGATCCAGAAGTAGAGATGCTCCACGTAATGATGATGGCAGAGATCTTCTCACCCTAAAGATATGCTTTCAATCTTCACATATCTAACCAGATGTGTCTGGAAGGGACGAGAATGATTTCTTACCGAGAATGAGTATAAAGCAACGCAAACCTGCATTTTACTTAATTGTCAATAATTTAAGGTTTTCGATCCATAAGTTTGATTACATTTGTTTCACTTAATCCCGTATGTAACTTTCTTTCATTTACTCATTTGTTTTTTGTATATAAAACAATATGTTCATCGAGGAATTATGTGAGCACAATTCGAGAATAATAGTACCACAGTTAGAGTAACAATTGGATTATCATTATGCATCATGGTTTAAAGAATTTGTGTGTTTTCTTAATTGATATTTCACTGCATATTTTTTTACTGAATCACATGTTACTTATTAAATTGATGTTATGCTCACAGGGTAGGAATCGTTACATTGTGGTAGTCATTTGTAATATCTATATCAGGGACTACTGAACACAGTCGAGAGCTACAATGTTTGTTTCGTTAATGGATATAAATTTCACACAGAATCTTATGGGAAGAAATCGACAGTGAACAATGGAGTATGCATCAGAGGGTCCAATTACAACTATGATGAAGATGACTTTTATGACATTTTGAAAGAAGTGACAGAGGTGGAATGTCTTGCACCAATAAAGATAGTTGTATTATTTAACTGTTTATGGTACAATTGTTCATCCGATGTATAGAATAATCAAAGTTAATATTCAAAAGGAGTATCCGAAATATGAACCCTTCACCTTAGCCGAACAAGCATCTCAAATTTACTTCGTGCCATTTCTGACCAAGAAAAAAGACAAAGTTAACTGACGAGCAACATTCAGGGTTTGACCAAAGAAATTTGATGCTAGTTACGGGCAACAAAAGAGGTCACAGAAGACACAACTCGAAGATCAACCACGTCGTGAACCCAGTGGCGCAATGATTCCAATTTTGAGAAAAAGTGGTGAAACAAGATGAATCTTAAGAAGAAAATGATGTTCATGATAGTGTTGATGATGCAACCGATGAATAAGATGACTAAATTTATCAATTTTAATATAAAAGTATTATGACTTCCCATTTCTCAAAATATGAATTTTACCATTAATTTTCATTTTTAAGCATCAATTTAAAATAAATTGATTAATGAATTATCGTTAAAATTAAATAAAATATCTATTTTTATTTTAAAAATTAATAAACTGAGTTGAATATTAAGTAATTAGATCAATTTTTGGCCGAAAATAATTAAATAATTTTTTGTTCCAGTTTCTGAACACTCAGGTGCTCGGTATGTATCAACACACACACACACACACACGCATATATCTATATCTATATATATATATGCATTATATGTTATGTTACCGAAAAATAATTACCTAATTTATTATTTTATATTCCGAGCACAATGGGCTCAAGAAGTTTTAACATCGTAAAATTTAATTTTGTTAGTGTCGAGCATTCACTCATGCTCAGTAGACTGGCTGAATATAAGATTTTTTTAATTTCTCTTACCGAACACATTGTGCTCGGTAAATGTCCAATTATTTTAGTACACCGAGCAGGCAAACATTACGTACTCGGTAAGATTAAAATTCCTTTTACATCTCAATCTCTTTCTCCCACAATCTCTCCCACTCTTTCACTCTGTTTCACTCTCGCTGAGTCTCTCAGGCCATCCACAATATCATCCCTTAATCATTCATTCCCTTACACTATTCATGAGTTCCATTATTCTTTTTACTCCATCCCTTAACTAAGAGACAACACCCGCATCTCTCATCCCTTAACCATCTATGGTCCAGGCAAGATGATTCTTCAGTCTCGTAACTCCCCTTTTTATTTGTGTACCACAATAGTTACAAGTCAAGTAAATATAGCTCTTTCCAGCAGTCCCTATCCCTTCCACTTATGTTCCATGTTTCCAAGCCGGATCTTTTCTGTTTTTATTCGTTTTATTTCCTATGCAATAAAATAATAAAACAATTGCATGATTACATGTAAAACAAAATAATATAAATAATAAATAATTAAATGATTACATATGAAATGCAAAATAATATAAATAATAAATAATTAAATGATTACATTGAATATAAAATAATAAAATTATAGTATATCATTACTTTATAAATAATAAAATATTAAATATAGTATATAATTCATAATTGCATAATATGTTGTATTAATTGGACAACACGCTAAAGTTGACCACCGAAAAATTGCATATCATGTTGTAAATCATTCATAATTGCATATCATTATATTGCATTGGATAGCACACTAAAAGGTTATAATCGAAAAATATAGTATACAATTCATATAATCATAACTGTATAACATGTTGTTAACCGAAAAATATTAAAAAAAACTATACAATACACCATTCATTTACAAATAAACGAGTCATTCTCCATATATAGCAAATTGTAAAATACAACAAATATTAAATAAGAAAGATTGGAAAAAAAAACTAGAAATTTAAATCCATGTACAGCCACCTTTATGCATGCCTCCAACTTCTCGTCTATAATCTCAGCTTTGTAATCCAAGCAACTTTTTGCGTGTACTCCTCTTTCTTTTGTGCAAAATCTTGCTCCTCTTTATATAGATGGTATAAAAAAAAAAAAGAGGCAAAAAGCTTCTAATAAAGAACCAACATGTAAGAACATATGTCCTGCTGTAAATGTTGTAAATGGGAAAATGATTGTCCTCGAGATTTGCAAATATAGGGATGGCATAGCGCAGAGGTTAGTTCCTGTAAAGAATAGGTTGACACACCTCAATTATGATAAAAGTTGTAGCATTAAATAGTAAATAATATAGGGTTTCCTTTATAAAATCTTTTCAAACCTAATCCTATCACCACACGCCTCTTTCCTAAGTTATCCAATCATACACGCCTCTTTTCCACCACGCCGCTAACACCTCCAAGCCTCTTTTCAAATCTTAAGTTATCCAACCTTAACACGCCTTTTTCCACCACGCCGCTAACGCCTCCAACGCAACATTGCAGTGCTGCATCAATGCGCACGCCTCAAATAAAATACGCCCACCTCCTGGAACCCAGCCAATGCGTGCACCTCGTAACGTTTGGTGCCACAATGCAATGAGGCGCGCCTGAATGCGTGCGCCTCTGTCGCTTTTTTAAAACCTTGCTCCTTATTAACTAAAGACTCCTAACTGAACTCCAACTCTAAAACCCATCTCTCGCAAAATTCTAACAAACTAGATTCTATCAACAATTAACTTAAGATAATGCTGGACTTGATCCATATCAATTGCCCGCTTCAAAATACATCCCAAATACGGACATGAGTGGATGTGCAGAACAAAAAAATCCGCGAAAGAGTAAAGGACTTGGCAGTGGCAGAAACAAGAGGTAGGAGTGGCGACGGTGGAACGAAATGTTGCCGCAGCAAGGGCAGAGGCAGGGCCGGGGCGGAGTGCTGAATGGAACTATGGGTGCTAGCGCAACTGATGGTGGAATCGCAACAGCAGGCAGGACCGATGGTATAGACACGGTTTGCTGAACCATGGGGGTGGACGGTGTTGCCAAACGTGGTGTACCCACGGGGTCAGGGCAAAATAGATGACGGAGGTGTCTCCGATGCTGCTATTGATGGAGAGGATGCGACTGGTTTTGTAGTCGAGAAGTCCTTCGGACCGATGGTTTCAAGGCGCTGCAACATGCGCTCGAGTATAGCCATGGAAGGAGCGATGGTAAGGGCATTGGTGGCGACACTGTTGGGCGGGGTGGTGGACGGTGGGTGGAACGTAAAGAGACGAGTGTGGAGGTGTAGATGAGAACTCGGGGATGTTGTGCAAGGGGCCTGGAGGCAGACGTTGCACAATGTGCTCACGTTGTGTATGGATGGACTTCAGATCGTCGAAATGGGTGGCGGAAATTTCTCTCTGATCGGCAAATTGTGCTTGTTGCTCGGCAAACTTGGCTGCAGACGATCGGGCGTTGTCACCCCCTCCTTCTCTAATCCATTAAGTTGAGCCTCCGTGCTCCATGTTGAAACCATCGTTAACAACACCAAATTAATAGAATTAGGCGGTGGAATTGGAACAAAAATAGAAAGTAGAGAAAGAAACTATAGAAATAAAAATAAAAAAACGATAAACTCATCCGGAAAGGCCACACCTCCGAAAAGGGCTACACACCTCCAAAGAGGGCTAAAACAAACCCTGACTAAAACTATATTCTTGGACGACTAAAAGACAGAAACATAAACTCTGTTTATCAGACTCTACTGAAGGACTCCCACTCGAATAAAACTCCTGATTAACTAAAGACTATTAATTCAACTCCAACTCTAAAACCTATATCTAACAAGCTACTAACTAGACTCCATCAACAATTAACTAAAGATAATGCTGGAAAGGGCAGGAGCCGATCTGTATCAAAACATGGCAAAGACAGGAAGGCCCATAAAATTAACGAGTCTCTTGACATTTTCTGAACTGATGATTTTACTCGTGGTTATGAGGAAATGTTTACTTCATTGGAAATTGGAATCACATGTACTTCAGTAAGCAACTGATATTTTTCCCCCGTACATATGTCTAATGGAAATACTCTTATTATTATAATAACCGATTGTTAATTGCACTTGGTATGCCTAACCAGGGAAAGCTAAAACCTTGAATAAATTGGTTGCTTTTTATCTTTGTTACGCCTTACTAGTTCAGTAGTTCTTAAATGCAGAAGCTGTTAGTCTGTTACTTTTGCTTCTTCATAATTTTGTTTTAATTGTTTATAGTTTTTGGTTTGATACACTTGTGATATTTGACTTCACTCTTAACAATATAGCGAGGATATATTATGTGACTTCACTCTTAACAATAAATATTTGTGACTTGTAGTAAACCATGTACATGCTGAAAATATGATGTTATAAAGTGAAATAGAAAGCAAGTATCAATCAATGGTTAATGTTATCTGATGCTGTCGGTTGATCAAATTAATGAATCAATGCATAACATATTGCTTCTTTATTTTCTTCTTCTTCTTCCCTTTTACCTTGTTCTTTAATAGGTTGCCTCTGTTATGACTGTTTGGACTCAGATGGCTCCTGCATTTGCTGGTAATATGTGGAGTGAAGCATTGAACAAACGACTTGGAACTCAGGTAATTAATACCCATCTTGTTGATTTTACACTTTAAAAGTTTATGAAGCAAATGGACAGTCGATTGTTCTCTTTAAGGAAACCGATCTGTGTGTCACCATGTTGTATTTCTTAGTATCTTTCTCCAAATTAGAGAATGCTTGAAGAATCTAAGAACTGCCAGTAGTTCACTGAACAAAAAAAAAAATCGAGGGCCTATTTCGTGTCTGGCTATGTTTCCATGTGTACACCTCAGATATGAACCAAACACACCTTTTTTCCCGCTGAAGTCCTTTGACTTAAAGAAAGAAGAATTGTTTTTTAGTTTCTGTTGCTGCAGTTCTTTGATGCCAATTGTGGCTGCACAAGTATAAGGTGTTGAAATTGACCAATATGAGAAAATCCTTAGAAGTAGATAGTTAGCCTGCCTTCTAGACTGTTAAGCTCTGAGTGCAAAATATTTTTCTGATATAACCTTATCACCTCATTGCAATGAAGTAACCTATTATTGATTTTGACCCTGCAGAACTTCAGTCTTTCTGAGGTTCTTGTTGAAGTTGAGAAACGTGGATCATCTTTTGGTGAATTGTTGGCAATTCCCAAACAAGACGATTGGGTTTATGTCGATGGGAAGTCAACTTCATGTGTTGCTTTTGTCTTTGAAATTATACAAGGAAGCAGGACTGTCTGGGGAACTTGTAAGCTCTGTTCAAGTAACTGAGTTCACGGTGAGCACACTGCATTTATTTCTTAAGTGTTAATCATATTCAGTAATTATTAAGCCCAAAATTTTATTGATATCTTCATTTATCTTTCAGATAAAAGATCCATACTCTCTGAATTTCTTTGACAACAATTCAAGCCGTTTGCCCAAGTGGTGCAATGATGCGGACACAGTAAAACTTCCCTACTGCCAATCAAAGGGAAATACCGGATGGAGTTGCCTGGATACAATAGCATGGAACCTTATTCCCACATGAACGAGCGCAAGTATTCCAGACCAGAAGGCTGCTGAGCAACTACACTGTTTTCGTAGTTATGCAGGTTATTGTGCCTGGAATCTGGTACGTTTTTTATTTGATACAAACTGTATACATCCTGTATATTCTAGCTAGTTATATGTAATACTCGACAAGTTTGGCATGCCTAACCATCTGCCAACTCAAAATTGTGCCAGTAGCCCATCATTGTAAAAATGCACAGAACAAAATACCAACGTCAGGATATCCTAATTTAATCATATTGTCTTGTTTGATCCACTGTAAAAGCACCTTCATTTTCTGTGATTTATAATTTCATGTTCTGCAAAGTATGAACTTAGGTTTACAAAGGATATAGCAGATAAATTGTTCAAACAGTTAGAGCAGGTTCCTTCCTGGGTAGAATCTGAATGGGGAGTCCTTGAGTAGGTACTGGCATGGGATCCCTTTGGAAACGATTGTCGTTGCAGCAGAGCTTCCATGTGAAGTGTGTAACCAGGTAACGGATAGTGACTAGCGTCTCAATCTTGGCGAACTCGTATCCCGGGCATATACGAGCCCCCCCTCCAAACGGAATGTAACTGTATGGTGGCACCCCTGCCGGATTCTCAAATCGGCCCGGATCAAACTTTGTTGCTTCTGGGAAAATGCTCTCATCCATGTGAGTCATGCTGCTCACCCACAGAATCTGCCATCCTTTCGGTATCGTGTATTCTTGATACTCAATGTCCTCTAGCGTCTTCCGGAACCCTCCGAACAATGGGGGGAATGTTCGGAGAGTCTCCATCGCCACTCTCCAGGTATACTTCATCTTGCCAAGATCTTCCCATGTCAAGAAATCTCCACCCTTCTTGATCCCTTCTTGCTCTGCAAGTCAATCAATATAACAACGTTGGACACCTACATTCATTCTTTTGGAGGGTGTTTGGCTGTGTTTACAAGGTCTTTAAAACATCTTTCAAGTTGTTTAAGAGCTTATAAGCTCTTAGAAATGTTTGACAAAATAAATTCTTGAATAATATAGTTTGTTATTTCTAATATAGGAATTTCTTTCAATTTTCTCTCTGGCTTATAAATTCAATTATCCAAATATTTAGACAATTTATAAGCTATTGAAATATTTTTTAAGTGATTGAAGCTTATACATCCACTAAAATAAGCTTACCCAAACACTCTCTTAGTCATTACAAATGCATACCTTTGAGAACTTCTGCGTATATGTCGGGATCGTTTGCCAGAACTCGTACCATGAAAGTGATCAAGACAGAGGATGTGTCGTAGCCTGCGACCATAATGAGCATAACATTGTGTATGATCTCGTCGTCGGACGCCAGTTGCCCGTCTTGTTCGCCGTGAATGGTGAGCAAGCAGGTGATGAGGTCTTGGTGAGACGAAGCTCCGGCGGCGAGTTGAGCCCTCTTCTCAGATATAAGATGTTTCAACATCTTCTTAACCTTAGCACTTGCCTTGAGGCTGCGGTTGAAGCGTGTAAAGGGTAAATTAAGAGGGATAGACCACATTCCACAAATCATCTCTTGGAAATATAGCACGAATGTGTCTCTCAGTGCTCCTCTCTCAACACCAACCAGAAGTGAGCATATTATGTTGAATGTCAGCCTCTTCATTAGGGGCAGAACCTGAGTAATTCACCACGCCACTTATCACCACAATACCCAGGGTTATAATTGAGTCGAGCCAAGTACTATTGAGCTCAAGTTAGACTCGTTGCTGATGAGTCGAGCTTGAATTCATTTTTCTTTAATCGAACACCTCGAAGCTCATGATCAAGGCTACACAAACTTTCTAAATTTGAATTCAAATATTAATTATTATTTTTAGAAATAAAGTACTTGTTCTGTTTCTTATGAAAACTAAAGTTCATTTATTTTCATATACTTAATTACTCCCTTTTATCCAAAATATATGTCATCTAGCCTTGCGCACACAAATTAAAGAAATTTCTTTTTGCCAAAGCTTACTCGTAATAATTAGGATTTTGTAAATCAAGAAGAGTGAAGAAATTGAGATTTGAGGTGAGATATTAGGTGTAGTATTCATGGAACCAAGTGAAGAACAAAACTAGAATGACATTGATTTTGAAAAAACCCAAAATGTCCGAAAAACATTTATTTTGAATACGAGGGAGTATTCATTAAAATATGAAAAAATAAATATTACCAAATCAACAATTTTATATTTTCAAATTACTTCACTTAACAAATTGGTTCACGAAGTAACCAGTGTTGTAGTGTCAAGCTCAAACTCAACGCATTCAGTCGACGAGTTTCACTCGGACAAGCTTTTACCGAGTCGAGATACGAGCAGCCTAGTCCTAGTCACTGCAACTTCACAAAGAAGAGACACACAGGCTAATCAATGCTGCATACCTTGAGATTGGTTTTCCCATGCCAATGCATATGAAAGTGCATCCTCACTTCTTCTTCCATCTTACCAATGTAATTCTTCAAGCTGTCAGGCTTGAGGAAAGAAGAAAGAGCATCTCTGATCCGCTTATGATCCTCTCCGACAAGCTCCAAGAGGCAACGATCGCCTAAGATCATCCTCACAGAGTCTGTCTGTTGATTGCTCAATTTGTTCCCATCGCTAGAGAAAACAAACCTGTTGGCAGCTTGGCCATAGATAAACACAGTTGGTTTGCCGAAGAGGCTCAGCTTCGAGACGGCGCCGTATCTTCGAGCTCTGTCGGCGATCCATTTCTCGGCGGTGTTGGCACGCATGGCCCACAAAAGGCTGAGGCTTTGCCCGATGAATGGTATTCCTAATGATCCCGGGGGTGTTTTTTCCAATGCTTTTCTTCTCGCGGAGAGAAGCAGCCATATGGGTAGCAGGAAGAGAGAAAAGAGGAAGATAGAGAGGAGGGAGGGCATTGTGATGGAGAAATCAATATTCGTTATTGACCTAGCTCGCTAGTTGGTTTTTGTAATCGGGGAGCAATTTTGTCTTCATGTTAAATGGGATCTATCCATTTTGGTTCCCTTTTCTAATAATGAGAGAAAAAATAACAAGTTCCACTAGCACGTAATTCGTGCATATGAATGGAATAAATTGATATAGATATTCTATAAATAATTAATTGTATTATCGGTTGATGCATAAATACACCAATTGTTGGTATATATTTTGGTTTTGCACATAAACTTTTGAAAGTTGTGAATAAATTCCCGAACATAAACATTGTTGTGATTTTTCCACAATTTCAATTTTTGCATAAATTAAATCTATCATGGCTTTGACGTAGCACCACCTTCAGTCAAAACGACATCATTTCACTAATAATATTATTTTTTAAATAATTTTAATTTCCACTCATAATATGCCCTTCTCTCTCTCACAAAAAGGACAACACAATACTCCAAAACACAGAACTTAGGGCATCCGCAGTGGGATGCATGCGGTCCGTCCTGGCGAAACGGGACAGGCGCAGGCCACGCTGCAAGGCATGGGGCGGGACGAGACGCCTGAGACAAATCGAAAACGTGAGGGTTGGCCCGCCACGCGCCCAATCTCCCTCACTCAATCACGGGAGTTCGTTTCGCCCACTCGCTGGGGGTGTTAGTGGGCTTCGCAAGTCCCGCAATTATTATTACTTTTTATTTCAAAATTTAAAAATCGTTTTTTAATTAAAAAATAAAATTTTATTTAATTAAAACTGAAATTCAATTTTCTGTTTTCATAGAAAATCAAAAATAATTTTTTGTGGCAATTTTCAACCATGGTGAAGAATCATATTTATAATCACTTCCATCACACTCTCTTCTGATGTTTTTTCAATGTAGGATGCAGGCGTGGTATAAATAGGGAGGAACAAAGTGTGTGTGTTAAATTTTCGATGTGGAATGAATTATTCACTTCCACCACACTCTATTTTTAGCTATGTAATTATTTATGTTGCTTCCATCATAAAATGGATGGTTAGTCTAGTGGTAAAAGACTCTTATGACATCAATAAGTCTTAGGTTCAAAACCTAGTGTCATCAATTATTTTTTTGAAGTTTTTTCTTTATTTTTTTATTTATTTTGTTTATTTCCTTTTTTTGCTTATCTAAAAAAACTTAATACTCTTGTTAAAAATACATCAATTTAATTAAACATATATAAATACATTAATTCATAAAAATATATCTTGTCAATATCAAATTTTATAGGGATGATTGCCATTTAAATCATAACTTTTCGTTGACTTCTGGTCAATCCCATAACTTTTGAAACTGGAGCATAAAATCATAACTTTT
>JAYDZE010569447.1:0-12010 GCA_034509125.1 Monilaria moniliformis
TACAATGTGGACAAAAGTTCCATAGATTTCTCCAGAAAATTAGTGGCTACTGATTCCATCCCACATGTCATAATCACAGCAAACCCGAAATAGTTATGTGCCATGTACACAAATTATACTCACCCTGTTGATCCGGTAAAAATGTCACATTTTGTAATTGTAGAAGAAGCTGTTGAATATATTAATAATGAGAGATAAATTAATAATATAAGAGAAAAAATTATTGTATATATTAATGATGAGACAAAAAAAAATATTTAAGATATAATTTTTTTTTCTTCCAAATATAGAAGTGTGATAACTTTGGTGGGACAAAAAAAATATCTTTAACATAAATGAAGGAGTACTTGTATTGTCTTGTATATATTAAAGCAAGGATGAAAGTATTTTCTACACATTTTTAATAAGGTGTTTATAAGGAAAAAAATATAGAAAATCTATCCACTTTTGCTAGCGGTAATATTGGACCATAGAAAATTGAATTGTCCCGTCGATGGAGTAATTTCCGACGGAAATTTCATTATGTTATTGGACAAATCAATTTTCTAGGAGAAAAAAGGAAGGTATATTTATGGACTAATACTTAAAGTAACATAAGAAAAATGGTGTCAGGATAATATATGACTTGTTCACAAGGACAGAGCTACATGTGGTACAGGGGGGGCCATGTTGGAGGTCATGGGTCTCCAATAATTTTGAATTTTTTTTTTTAGAAATATTTTAGTAAATTTGAGTTTAGTGTGTGTTTTGATTTCGAAAGAAATTTTATTGAGGAAGTTATGAAATATTTTCTTGGACCCCAGCATGAAATGTTTGGCTCTGCCACTATTTGTTGCAAAACACTTTATTAGGAGAATCTTATATCAGATTGTCTGACGAGTCAAGACTCAACATGCGTTAGACAAAGTCATACAAGGAGACAAAACACAATCAAACATACACACATAAATAAAAAATATCTATATAGATCTGAGTATGAGTACAACCTAATATATCCTACTCTGTCAAAATTATTATTATGCATATTCATGCATCTCACTAGTGTTACTCTAGTATAAATCCACTTTGCCCCAAAAATTATTAGTAACACATTTAAAAAAATATTGAAATAAAATATGAGATTAAAATAAGATTTATAAAATAGTGACCCATTGATTATGATTTTAGATGCCCTCATCCTTTCATGTAGTTGTCTCTCCACACATATATCGTTCTCAAATCTCATTTTCATGTACATAGTGAGATATGTTTAATTGCTTAGATTTTTTTGGTGAAAATTGTGTATTTGCGACTTATGTGTTTGTTAAAGATGTTTTTAGGTATTATTATTACTATAAGATGCGAGAAAATTAAAATAATGCTTCATTACTATTGTGGGATTTTTAGACAATGTTAAGATATTATATATTGTAAACGTGATACTTTATTGCTTGTTATCTAATTTATGATATGAAATTTGATTATGGGACGTCTATATCAACGTTACTAGTCAGTGGCGTACGTAGAAAAAAATGTCGGTAGGAGTTGAAATCTTCCAACTTTCGGCTTTCGGTCTTCGAGACATCGACTTTGAAAGTGTTAAAGACAATTTTCAATAATTTTCACAAACATTATAATAGAAAAAAATGAAGAATTTTTTTTGATAGAAGCTTAAGTCTCTTCCCTATTTTTATTGTGTTCGCCTAATGGTTACAAGCTCCATTATATCCAATTATACAAGAACTTTTGAGTTAATGACTTAGAAAATTCGAACTCAGCATGTATGATACTTTATTACATCATATATAATTTCTCTTGTTAGTGAATTTATTTATTATATAAATTTTAACTTTGCTTCTTCATTGCATTCTTAAATAATTTGTTTAGATATAATGAGTTGAATAAAATAATACGGTGTTATATATGATATTGCATAACAACTAGAAAAATCACTTTTTACACATCAAATTTCTAATATTGCAGCAATAATTTTCAGCAGCAGCCACATGTTATTACATTCTTTCAAAGCTTTTGTTACAAAAGATTATATGTTTGATGACTACTAGGATTTGAAGAAGAATTTCCAGCCTCAAGAAGATGATCGGTTGCAGCAATTTCTCCAGATTTTGCATTTGCATGCAATTGCTTCATTTCCATCTTCTCATTCTTGATGATCTCTTCTTGAGTATGCTTGTCATCTTCTATCGATAGGACGACGAGCTCCGGCCCGTTCGGGCCTTGAACGATGGCCTCTTTCACCCTTAGATGTTCATCGGTACGTATGATGTCAATTTCATTAACCATCTTCTTTTGTTTCCTCTTCTTGATCAAGCACCAAAGAGCAAAGCAGCAGAAGGCAGCGAAGAAGAAGCATCCGAACGAGGCGAAGACCACTATGACCACGGTCGGAGCATTGTCTGGAGATGGTGGAGGCGGTGGTGGAAGAACACGAGGGGGAGGTGCAATGGGGTGGAACGGAGGTGGATGAACATGAGGGGGTGGCGGATGAGGAGTGACGTGAGGCGGTGGCGGAGGAGGAACTACGTGAGGCGGTGGAGGAACGACATGAGGCGGTGGCGGAGGAGGAACGACGTGAGGCGGTGGAGGAAGGACATGAGGCAGTGGCGGAGGAGGAACTACGTGAGGCGGTGGAGGAACGACATGAGGCAGTGGCGGAGGAGCGACGGGGTGAACAAAGGGGAGAGGGGGAGAGGGAAAATATTGGTAGGCAGCCATTTGGAAAGCTAAGAGAGAAGATCAACTTCTTTAATTTTGAATGGTGATGAGGAATAGTTTCTGGCTCCTTATATTCTGTAATGATTTATGTTGCTTAATACAATGCTTCCAAGAATTCAAAAACTTGCCTCCCATTTCAAGATTTGTCTTATTGTGTAATAGGAAGTGGATAACACTCTTCCAATTGTTCATCCACAGAATAGGAAATTCCTAAAGGCAAAAACCCCCCAAATAGGGTTCATTAATCCCCCATTACGACTAATTACGATAAATATACTATGCATTCGGATACACCAGAGTGTGCCTCGTTACTATAAACGTTCATCAATTGAAACAATAAGAACATATTGATCGATATATTTCGAAAAAGCAAATGGATCACAATCTGAAGCAGACTATGTCACCACACAAACAATAATAACATATATATGTTTTACATTGTGAGAGGTTCATATGTTATACATTCTATACACATGATTACCAGAACTTGAAATGTTGACATTCAAGAAACAAAGGCAATCTGTAATATAAAACCTGAGGTCAAAAAAATAAAGGAACCTGTTACGGTGGCCTAAACTGGGTCGAAGCAAAAGGAAAGGAAGAACATTTAGTGAATTCGATAACAAGTGTCGATGGAGCCACAATCAAAGAGAACATATTTGCAGCAGGGAGAAAAGGAACTCACATGTTAGAAAGTCATCATAGATTTCTTTACTTTGAGAGCAGAAACGAGAAGAGGAGCTCATTCCACACATCCGGTAACCCAGGCAGGCACCAATGGCTGCAGTCAGGAACCGATGGGTTATCACTCCACGAACCCACATGTGCATCACTCCGAGAGGCACCCATCTGAGTAACATGCAGCAATTTTACGGGGATAGACACATTATTCATAGCTTTGATTATTGCATCAGATACTGAACTCCTCTGTTTTCCTTTAGCTTTGAAAGTAGGCAGCCTTGTTACTTTGCAATTCTGATGGGATCCGCTACTGATCATATTAGAGCAGCAAATCGATAGTAAGTATATAGCATACGCATGGTTACAGTATATGTTGACTAATTTGTGAAATGTGATCACAGAATGATGATGAAAGTACTACTTTTTGAAGCAGTTATCTATAGATTAAAAGAGAAACTTGCAACATAAATGAAGAAAAGAATATATTTTGCAAGATCGACATATTAATAGATGTTATGACAAACCTCCAATGAGAGGATTCAAAGGTCCGGAAAAAAACTCGAGTCTTGTTGGGGTTCACTGCCTTCTCTACCCAAGATTTCCAAGTGGCTAATGCAATCTTGAAGCCATTACTTATTGGCATCCCAAGCTTCATCCTTCCACCATTCTGAAAATACCAGCCCCTGTCTGAAAACGCAAATTAGAAGTACTTCATAATAGATTTTTAAATAACTAACTGAAAGAAACAGAACCTAGCATCGAAATGCTTCAAACTCCATTTTAACCTCTAATCTCAATTTGAAGCCTTCCTAAAAGTTTCCGAACAAACTTATGATTATGTGGCATCTTCTGGCAAATACAAATACACAATCTGCTTATGTAACATTTACTCTTCAGATTTAGTTATTTCAATAACCTTTGACTGAGCAAATTGGAGCTGGCTGAAGGACCGGGTTAAGTCTACACTGTAAGATAATGTAAATAACTTAACTTAGCCATCTCATCACGAAATATTTGGTAGACCTTTTGAAGCATACTAATCTTCTACTTATTTACATACTATATTATTAAGATGATAATTACAACGTAGTGCACAAAAACCCATCCACAAACTGCTTAATAACAACTGAGACGTAAAACATTTACTGGGTGAAGAATGTACCTTCTAGCTCAACAGCCTAAAACACTAACATCGAATGTGATTTTTTACTTAACTAGATGACATAAGCAATGCAGGAGCTGATTCAAAACAAACTATGAGTGAGGTACTAATATGACAAAATGACAACAACATACAAAGCAGGTATCAAACTACAGAATTAAGAGCATTCTCTATAAGCTGTTCTGAAATAATCAAGAGCAAATGCAACGAGACAAGAATAGACTTACAGTTCAGACAGTTTAGTGGGTGTCCACCAATGTCCCGAATTGAAAATGAGAATATCCGAATCAATCCATTCACTGCTAATATCATCCATTTGGTCCAGTTTCAACACAGCCTTAACTCTCCTCGGAGAGTGCTTGGGCGCTGCACCCGGCTGCACCAGGAAAACAGAGCGATAGAACTCGACACTGAAAGCAAATGTCTCAAACCTAACGCTCAAATGCCTAATTTTCTTTGTGATCTCATTCCCATTGGCCTCATACACAAACCTCTTATCCTCAACACCACTCATCAGCATACAAACCATAGACTCCCATTGTGTCCTACTCAGCGAATCGCCAACAAATACCACCCTCTTCCCACGCAGATACTTCAACACGGCACCCACATCAAATTTTGGAATCTCACAATTCTTAGGCTTCCACCTCCACTTCAGATAATCCCTATCTTTCCTCCCATTACCCACACAATCAAAACCACGTTCTATAAAAGGGCAATCTGATGCATTATACAATGGATAACTATCATCCACCACCCATTTCCCATCAAATACATTGCATTCCTTGCTAATACTACCATCTCTGCTTCGATTAGTATCAACTACAGTTTCAGAAGATGGAAACATGTAAAAATAACTGGATCCCATTACAACAATGAAGCATAGAATGGAACCAAACATGAAAATTGCAGTAACAGACTGAAACATCGAGCTTTTGCTGTAATTCCCAGCTAAAATCTTGCTGAACTTGAGAACCCTCTTCAACATTGGCCTCAAGTAGCCACACAAATCCCAGTACAATCTATTTATGACTGCACTCATCTCTAAAACACAAAGAGTAGCACGGAAGATTCAATTTTTATCATCCAGAAATCAACTTATCTTTCTCCCAAGTCAAACATGAGCTAGAATCAAGAAAACATGTAAGAATTCTTTCAGTTTCAGAAACTGGGCTGGAAAGGGTGAAATGTGTGATCGCAGCTGAGGAAAGAAAGTAAGAATGGCGAATAAGGTGAGGGGTTGAGGGTAATTAGGTAATTTGAGTGGCAGTAGGTGTGAGAAAGAAATCTGAACTAAAAAATGGGGTCGGAGTGAGGAAGAAGATTTAGATTTGCTCAATTGCAGTCCGTGAACATTTATTACAATCAGTGGATTGTAGAAAGGTGTAGAATCAGATGGTCTGAGCCTCATACAGAAATGGTACGCCCCTTATTATGATTGGCTAATGGATGGTTAGTTTTCCTCGTATTTTCTGTACAATCCTTAACACTATAATTTATCTTTCAAGACCAAAAAAAACAAAAAGGTCCAAGGAAATGTCTAAAATACCCCTAAGTAACTTGCTTTTCTTTGCCTGTTTTTGTTGTTTGAGATGCTTCACAAATTTTATTTATTTTGTAATTTTAATATAATTTTTGAAATATTCTCTCCCTGTTTTTGTCTCCATAGACAAATGCGACTACACTAGGTAAATATTTTCAATTCGATTAGTATTGAGCTAAAAATGTTTACTCTTTAGTGATATAATCTCATTTTTTGAGTGTGATACTTATTACCTAATCCACTATTCAAATTCAAAACTAATTTTATAATAATCGTAAGAAATTTTCTTGATGATGAAGGATAGGATAGTAGTTTATTTAATTCTAGAGCGGACAAATACTTTGGTATAATAAAAACGTATGGGGTTACAAACTGTTATCTTGGATATTATTGATTGGATTCGACATCAAAACTCAGAAAAAATGTATACGGTTATTTTGGAAAATTATACATTTTTATAAAACATATAATATTTAATTGGAGGAATTTTAGAATATATACTTCAATTCAGACACAATTTAATATTATTAGTATAAAATTTTAAAAAAAATGACATTGGATAAGAATGATGTTTGATTAATCTTCATGTATAAGAATAAGTTATGAGGGATTTTGATATGTTAAAAAAACATAATATAAGATTTGTAAAGTTGAAATGAAATATAAACATATTTCAATAAAATTTAAAGCATGTTTTAGAATTCAAAATATTTATTATAGTAAACTTGAATTTTCCAATTTTTTTTATTTATTATTGTATTATATTAGTGAAAATCTAATGAATATATACATGAGACATAAATTGGAATGTTTATTTTATTTTATTTTATTTTTGTGTAGTTATTCATTTTATCAAAATTATCATTAAAGTATCGAACCGGTTGTCAAACAAGCCGAAAGAATAGACAAATGTTGCACCTAGGGTCAACCTGTCTGGCCAACCCATTGGATTTACTACTCGTATTGTGGGCTAATCAGATTAGAAATTTAGAACCCTAACCCTTTAAATTTAGCGGGCTATTTCGGTCAGCCTGCGAATTTCGGACTGAACTGACATCCCCTAATTTTATTTAGAGATTTTAAGAAAATGTAAATTAGATAAAGATTTTATTCCTAAATCTCACTATCCATAGTAAAGATATTGCACAACTGGAACATTATTTGAAAAGACATTGAAACCGATATGACCTAATCTTATTCAATTATCACCTCTATTGTTAAACATTCATCATTATTTTGGTACGGCTGTCATATACAATCTGGCAAATTGACTAATATCTCTTTATTAGGAAAAATTGTTTGTTGTCTAGGCTGAATTACGTTTTTACTATATTATATCTTAACATATGTGCGTTGAGTAGATAAGGGTGTTTGGTGCTAGCGGGAGAAATGGAAAGGGGTCGACAAAAAAAATGTGAGAAAAGAAACGAATAATCTTGAACTTTCTGTTTGGTTTAAAACCACAAAGAAAAATGAGTTTTCCTGATTTCTTTTGTGACTGTTTTGGTTCAAAAATTCATATTTTGGAATTACATTCATCCAAAATATTTTATTTAATTCCAACATTAATCAATGATAAAAGAAAAATTAAAATGTCAGAGGGGTGGATGCGGATTAACACATAACTCCGAAATGAGAAAATTTTATTAAAAGTAGAGAAAACGAATCACTAAAATATGTCAAGAATTGCTGGCGGTTTTCTTTTAAGAAATACATGAATTTAAGATAACTCTAATTTTGCGCACGAAATTGAATTTTTCCCAAATTGAAATTTCTCCATAACTAACCTGCTGCTTGAACTTTCATCATGATAAAAGCGGACGATGATAAGAACGACGAAGTATTGGACTAAACCAAACTTCATTATTTTGAACTAAAAATACGATTTAGGGTAGAAATCATCGAATTTGTGAAGTTAAAGTCAGAATTCTTGAAAACTCACAATGACCGATTTCATTCAAAAACTCCAAATTGTGTTCAATAACCCTATGTCTCCATGAAAATGTGTCTCCATTTGGGGGATTTGGGGTTTGGTGAGGTAGGTTGGATTAAGACCTTTTTACGAGTAAGCACTAATGTAAAGTTTGTGTTTTAGAACGCACAGAAAGTGTTCAATGATTGTTTTGCATCGAATGGGTCATTTGAATTTTACAGTTATTCGAATATGAATGTGAATTTAACTAGGCAAATGCAAGATTGTAAAGGGATTGGTGAAAAACTTGATCATGACATATGCATTCTTATCTATGATGCCCATTTGGTTTTGATACCAATCGACAGTTGTGAACCATTTACAGACGTGGAAAGATGAGTGTTGCAAATTATCTTTAGTTGCTCTGGAGATTATTTTCGGTCGTCATCAGTGTTTATCTCTTTAGTTTATTTTATTCATTGCTTTAGGAGTCTTGAGTTCATAGTCTTCTAGGAATAGAATTGTTGATTTCGAGTTCTTTTGGGAGTACGAGTCTTTTTGTAATTCTTATAAATAGTACCGTAAGGTGTGAGAGGGATAGCTTTTTGTCAAGAGTTGTAATCGGCAGTAGCCGCCGGCCTTAAGCAATGAGTTTTATACAATTCATTTATTTCGTTAGCATATTACTTGTATATTTTCTGCGATCTCTCGTCATTGCTCTACCAAATTGGTGAGGTGAACGATGGTGAATACCAGGAGCAATGAGTCTCTATACAGAATATAGAGAAGGTGATCAAGGAGCTACGCATGTTCCAAATTAAACCTTGCAAGTAGCCCACAACGCGCCCGTAGAGGCGAAATTGGATGAGAGGTTCGACCAACTCTTGCAACACCTTGCTGTCATAGGAAGCAACGCAAGTCCCAAGGAGTTCGCATCCATTCCAGCTGAGGAATCAACGACCCCAAATTTCACTATTATTATGTCTACCCTTTGGCTTCCAACAAACGATGGACCTTCCCACATTTGATAGCAGTGACGCACTCTCTTGGCTTGCTCGTGTAAATCAATATTTCATCGTCCATAAAACGCCATTAGACCACCGAATAGACAGAGCATTAGTCGCACTATTCGGTCCAACTATATCTTGGATCCAACTATCGGTCAGACGCTATCCTACGCTCATGTGGGATCAGTTCCCACATAAGTTGTTCATTCGTTTAGACTGATTCTGCCCTCGATGGATACGGGCGTTGCACACCACCAGACAAGATGGTTTCCTCGGCGATTACATTGTGGCTTTTGAAGGGAGCCTTGCCCAACTTCCCGATCTTACCGATCAGTAATGTTGTCAATTATAGGCCATGGCGCCGCCATGACGGATGGTGGTGGCAGTTTTCGGCCAAAGACCACTACTAGGTTGTCGCATGGTAGTTTTCGGTTACAGTCTATGGCGGCTGGAATATGTTTGACGCCATGGCAGGATATGGCATTGGTTTAGGTTAACAATCGTGATTCTCGCTGAGCAAACTGCAGTGCACAACGTGTACCTCCATTCCACTCCACCTTTGTTGATCCATTACTGCGTCGTCTACCTACTTGCGCCGACGACCCACCTGTGTCGGAGACCTACTACTCTGGAAAAAAAATTAAGTTTTCATTAATTTTGTTTTTTCATTCTTTGATGTTATAGAATATAGAGCTATGAGAGTAATTGCAATAATGTCCCTGGAGAATAAATTTCTTCTATGGATGCGAGTGTCAGAAGTTCTAGTTCTTCTACCAATAGAATTGATCTAGACTGAAAATTTTGCACTCAAGTGGATAAATGATCGAAAAACAAAGTAATGTCCAATTTTTGTGCAAAATCATTGAGCGACGGAATTACAAGAGGCAATGAGCACTATATGGAAAAGTCGGGCAAGGTTTCTGCATGCCCAAAATCTCCAAAGAAGTTCGAGAAGAACTTTGGGAACATTATGGAACAAAAGAAAGCAACGCAGATTTGTCTTCTTAGCCTAGTAACGCAAGATGTGTTAATATTGGAGGTCTTAGGTTCAGTGATGAAGATGAAAGAAGTATTGGAACTTCTAATACCATGATGAAAAAAGTTGATCATCCAAAAAAGAGCAAATTGAGTTATTTCTCGGAAATCCTGAGACTGCAGTTCAAAAGGAAGCAAGGAGAAATTGAGTCAGTTAAATATGAGAAAAGTTGTCGACAAAAAAGCTACGCGAGATTTGTCTTCTTGGCCTAGTAATGCGAATGTGTCGATCTTTGAGGTCTTGGGTTATTGATGAACATGAAAGAAGTATTCGAACTTTTAATACCTTGATGAAGAAAAGTGATCATCCAAAAAAGGGCCAATTGAGCTATTTTTCAGAAATCATAAGACTGCAGTTCAAAAATGAAGCAATGAGAAACCGAGGCAAATAAATATGAGAGAAGTTGTCGTTAAAGAAGCTACAACCTAAGTCAACAAGTATATTGCTCGATTTTTGGTACCAAGCAAGGTTACCATTCAACTAAACATTTGCCAGTTCCGAGCTACCATGATATTTGAGTTTTATTTTTAAACAAAGAGTTGGAATATTCTGACTCTTTGTTGAAATTTAAGAAAGATGAATGGACAAAACATGATTGTACTATTATGTCATATGGATGGATTGACCGAAGATAGATGATTATAATTAACATTTTAGTTAATTCTCTTTGTGGGACTGTGTTTGTTAAGTCTACTGATGCCACAAGCTTTGTAAAAACAGGGAATAAATTGTTTCTACAGCTTGATTTGCTTGTGGATTAGATTGGTGATGGGCATGTTGTCCAAGTAGTAACATATAATGGGAGCAATTATGTAGCAGCAGAGAGTATTTTTATTAGACTCATTGTGCAACTCATTGCATAGACCTCATGCTTGAAGACATTGGTAAGCTTCCCTTGATTAAGAAAACAATTCAAAGGGGTATAAGTCTTGTTGGCTATATTTATAGCCATACTTTTAGCTTAAGTTTGTTGAGAAATTTCACAAATAAGAAGGAAGTCGTTACTCGTTTTGCTACATCATTTCTATCTTAGAAAGGATTCATAAAGAAAAAGACAACTTTAGAAGAATGTTTACTTGTGACAAGTGGGAGCAAAACAAGTTATCTAAGGATGTTGAGGGGAGTGAGCATCCAAAACAGTGATGGTGCCTTCTTTTTGGAAGATTGTGGTATACACTCTCAAAGTTATGGCTCATCTTGTACGAGTTCTTCAATTGGTGGATGGTGAAAATAAACCAGCAATGAGCTATATTTATGAGGCAATGAAGTTAGCAAAATAAACAATCATGAAGTCTTTCAACATGAATGAAGAAAGATATAAAATTATTTTCAAGATCATCGATGATATATGGAATTGTCAGCTTCATAGGCAATTGCATGCAGCTAGTCACTTTCTAAATTCGGACATATATTATAATAGCAATGGTCATGAGGTTACTAACGGGTTGTATGATGGCGTTGGTAGATTGGTACTATGCAAAGAAGCTCAAAATAAGATCTCCCGTATTTACCGAAAGCTATGCTGGATCGCGAATCAGTTACTAGGGCGTAGGTTCTCATCAAATGGAGTGGTTCTCCAGCCTTGTCCGTTTCTGTCAGGGCGCAATTAATATCAATCGACAGTCGTGGATCGTTTACAGATGTGTTGCGGATTATCATTAGCTGCTCAAGAGGTTATTTTCAGTTGTCATTAATGTTATCTTTTTAGTTTGTTTTCGTCATTATTAAGTTGTTTGCTTGCTTTTAGGGCTGGCAATTTTCAGCACGACACGAAAACACGACACGAATCTGCACGAAATTAATGGGTCAGTGACACGATAGGATAATTTCGGGTCCTTATTGTGTCGACCCAATAAGGACCCAATAATTTCGTGTCAGGTTCGGGTCGGATGCGGGTTGGATGCAGGTAACCTGTTAATAAATTAATAATTAATATATTATATTAATTATTTTA
>JAYDZE010569458.1:0-12009 GCA_034509125.1 Monilaria moniliformis
ACGAAGAACTTTACAGAGCTCATAATATTTGTGGGGCGACAGCCTCGAAGTTCGAAGCTCAGATAACAATTGCGCGGAGTATTTGAGTGCTTCCCGGAGATTATTGGAGTCCTAAAAAAATTCCAGGCAAGATAACAAATCCGAATCACAAATCAGTTGCTTCACTTTTGAGAATTTAGAGCTGTCTATCCCTCTCTCTTTCTTAGATTTTATTGGAACTGTAAAACTGACGAAAATCATATTGAGATATTACCAAAGCTCGATGCAAGTAGAACGCGTTATGCTGAATTCCGGCGATGCCTTCGGCGAGCCATTTCTCCTCGTCTTCGGTTCCGTTTGATATCATCATTTCGTCTCTCCCTCTGTCCGTCTCTCCTCAAACAGGATTCAGATGTATCGCCAGGCGTAAATTCCCCCCATCATGCTCTAATTTTTATTTTTATTTTTATTTTTAAAATTTTATATTTTTTCGTTTGCTCTTTAGATGTCACCGGTTACGAACCGCCGGTTCCGATTTCCGCAAAGGGGAACCGAAACCGGATCATAAAGGGTTTTAGGCTTTAGCCATTCAATTTTGGAATAAGCCGTCCGAAATTTAACATGACATTATATAAAAATAAAACACGAAAATTAAATATATAACAAGAAGTAAGAAATGAAAAAAAAAAAAGAAGAATATTTGCATTCATTTAATAATGAAATATTTACAAATTATAAAGTGTAACTAATAAACAAACTCTTAAATAATGATCAATTTATAATTACAAGTTTACAACTTTCTTGTACTATAAATCAGACGTCGTTTTGGTCGAAAGGCTATCGTGAAACGCTAATCTCTGCACCCACGGCGAGATGGCCGTCGGCGGAGGCTGGCAGCGACGGCCAGCTTAACTTCCGGATTGGAAAGGGTTTAGGGAGAGAGCGAGAGACAGCTTGTGCAGGAGAGAGTGAGAGAGATAGTTTGTGAGGTGAAGTCACGTTCGGGAGCATCGTCGTTGTGGCCGTTGTTGGTGGAGATCCAGTTATGCGGCGCCGTCATCGATGATGGTTGTAGAAGTGCGAAAGGGAGAGGAGAGACAAAGAAGAGTGAGATGGAAGAGTGAGATGGAAGAGAGAGAGGGTTAGTTGGACTTTCAAATATTGAAAACAGTATCGCTTTGATAAATTTAATTTTGACGCAAAATTTATAGCTTTTATTTCCTTTTCTTTCGTTGGTTTTTCAACTATAGTTACAATTACAATGTTTATATACTAGAATGAGAGATAAAAGAACATTGAAACGTTCTAGGAGAACTAACAAAATATAGATATATATTTTATATTTATATACAATTACAAATGCTCATGCTACCAATACATTCTCTGCCTCCTAAAAGGTTTGTCTCCAATTAGCCCGAAGAGAAACCAATACAAAAATCCTCAGGCAGCACCAAAGGATACATTTTGGTCTATCCGTATCACTAAAAATCAAAATGGTACCGTGAATGGCAGTGCAAACAAGTCAACCTCCGGTAAGTATTGTGCACAGGGCCACAACGACGAAGAGTAAGAGCAGGGGATGCTATCATCTCCGCACACCCGTTTCTTTTCAGACAGTTGCAATTTACTCTTTCCCCCAGAGAGCCAATCTTCATTATCAACACACTCGTCGTGTATTTGGGGTGGAACCCAGTTCTCAATTAGATTTTGGTGAAGTAGTCCATCTTTCTGCATTGCGGTCAAATCTGTATTTTCTATAGGCAAAGCTTTAATTTCCAAGGGTGAAGCAGTCTTGATCTTCTTAGAGGCTGCAGGCAACACTTCAGTTTCAAAAGGAGTAGTAGTCTTATTCTGGTTAGAGGCAACATGAATCCGCTCTCCACCAGTCTTAAGAACAAGACACTGCCCTACATTGCTGGCCAACCCTGATGTGGAACAAAAGCCTGCACTTCTCTGTCTCAGGGAAACATCATTTTCGATTTGGGGAGGAGCATGCATTCTACTAGATGTAGAGCAAGGTTTCTGCTCATTGACTGGTGGAGCATCAGATTGGTTTTGCTTCTTTGAAGATAGCCGTATCCGGATAATTTTACCTGATTCAAAAATAACAAGTGCATATGAGCAAAAATTCATACAATGAAACATAGTGTCAGAAATTAAAAAATGTAATAAACGACTTACCATGACCACGGCTAACATCAACAGGAGAAGGATGTCTCTTCCTCTTGTTGCTATTCTCGGTGCTATCCGAGGAAGAGCTCGGACCACGCAAGCAAACAGGCTTTGCATGCTCCTCAGTCAGGCTGCTACGTTCCAATTGTTCAGGCTCAGCTTTGCTTCCCTTGTGTGAAAAGTCAGCTTTACCAACAGTCCAGAATTTCTCACCAAAATGACTATGGACAATTTCAGAATTGTCCTGATTCTGACCTTTCTTGTCTTTCTTTTCTTTCTTGTCTTTCTTTTTCTCTTTTTTATCCCTTTTCTTCTCCTTTTTCCTCTGTTCCTCAGCTTGGACCTTAAGCTTTTGGAGCTTTAGAGCACCAAAATCACACAAATTAAGAAATTGATGCCAGGGAAGAGCAGATGCGACATGGCCGAGAACATGAACATAGACCTCAGCATAATTTCACTTCTTATGCAATCAGTTCAAATCAAACACTCAGAGATGATCACACATCTCCAGTTACACTTATGACAGTAAACCTAACATTTGATTGCTACATTCCACAACTCCAAAAATCGACATCTCTGAGTTAATACAATGTGAATCAATCCAATTTCTTCCAACAAAAGTGAGAATATACAATTGGATTGCTTGAAGAATAGGACAAGCAAGTTTTTGAGCAAATAACCAACATGGAAGACGAAGATTTGAAGAACAGAATTGGGTCAAAAGCACATCCGGCAGCCAATTTTCAGGAAATTAGTGCATAAGAAAGAGCTTGGCTTGTATTTTAGTTGAGACTTCAGAAGAAAAAAGTCCCAAAAGGTCTATAAAACCATACTGCGGATTTATATAGTCAATGGCATAAATCCTGTAACAACTAATCACATAGCAACCCAAAAAACATGTTAATTAAATATGTACTTTCAATTTGAGAATCATGTGTCATTAAGAGAAGTGCCTTCTTGATTCTTATTAGTAAAATACTAAAATACAATATATTAGGTCCAAGCCAAATATAATAGATTAGGCCCGAGCCATAAAACACAACCATGGAAAGAAGTTGACCTGTTTCAACTTCTTGTTTACCAAAAATACACATATTCTTGATATTTGATCAAGCTAGTGGACTTAAACATATGCTCACCAATTACTCTAATCCCTAAATCAAGCTAATACAAATCATACAGTTTTTTCACACAAATAATCAAATATCCCTAACATCAGATCCTGCATAATATGCTCACTTATAATACAAAGCTTCAATGCTTCCGATAACTTTTCCAAAAGAATCTCTAAATTAAACATCGGTTTACTCATAATTCGCACAAGGAGCATCATACCAAAACCATTACATGTTTTCCAACAAATCTAACCCATCTTCCACACAAAAATCTCGTTCCATGGATACAAACATTTTTCAAAGATGTACGAGTACTTGGAAATCAACCAAAGAATCAAATCTCGGATTATTACGGTTTCTTTAAAAATTTACATGTCGGATCCGTACAGAAAAACCCACCACAACCCGTTAATTTACATCGATGAGTACTCAAGCTCATGAATAAATCAATCAAGGAACTCGGTTCAACAAACCTTAATCGATTCGATCAAGGCATCTTTTCTGGCGCTGCTCAAAGCATAGCCCGGTGGTGGGTACGGAAAGCACCGAGACATCTCGAATCGGAGATTGAATCGGAGATCGAATCGAAGATTTACCCGTAAAACAAAAGACAAATCCCACTAAGGACAACGGATGATAGGGTTCTAGTAAAGATTTAAGAAGTACTGCGGTATAATGAATCTGAACGACGGGGAGGCGCAGATCTTTGCTTGCCCTAGGGTTTGGTTTAGACTACGAAAGAGGCAGAAAAACTCTTAAGACGCGGGATGTAATCGATTTATGGGTAGAATTTATAATATATATAGGCTAGGCGTGACCGACTTTGACGCGTTCTTAAAATTTTCACTTTGGCCCCTATACTCTTTCTTATACATACTTTTGGCCCCGTATTTGGGATTCGATGAGCGGCAATGCTGGAGGCTGGAAGCAAAATTGGAAAAATTTCCTCACCAATTTCGAGTAGAGTTGCTTTAATTAATTCGGTGATTTTGGGCAATTGGTCTATTAGTATTAAGAATTTTGGTTGAATTTTTGATTTTTTCATGAATTCAAAATTTAGTCGTAAAAATCATGAATTTGTGTTGTTGTTTGGAATTTTTCATGCTTGACAATTAAAATCGTATTTAACATGGTTTATCGGATAATATAGGTGGCTCAAAACAACATCGTTTTAGCAAGTCAGAATATTTACCTAGAACTATAAGACGTCGTTCATGTCCACCTCATCAATTTATAATTTTTTATTTTTTTATTTTTATTTTTAATCTCTCCTCTCTTCCAACTCCCTCTTTTTTCTCTCTCCATCTCACCTGTCGGCCACCAGCCACCGCTGTCACCGTCGAATCCACCGGCTATGACCACCATCTCCATCATTTTCCCGCCAAAACAAAATCCAAATCCAAACACACAATGTACCAATCCAAACACACACCGCACCAATTCTGACATCAAATCGACGTCGGATCGTGAAATTGACTGAGAGACGGCGTGGCGGATCTCATGCAGCGAGGCTGATGAGTGGCACGGGCGGAGAGCAGTGAAATGGAGAATGAGGACAGCGTGCGGCTAGGGTTTAGGGAGGGATTCAGCGGACTGCGTGAGGATAAGTGGCCGCGGCGCAACAGAAGGCGGAGGCGGCGCCGCCGGAAAAGCTGGAGGGAGAGAGGTAGGGTAGAGTTTTGTGTGGTTCGAGAGAGTTGGGATACTGAAATTGACTTAGGGGCGGCATGACGGATCTCAAGCAGCGCGGCGGATGAGCGGCACGGGCGGAGAGCAGCGAAATGGAGAATGAGGGCGGCGTGCGACGGTTAGAGAGAGTTGGGATACTAATAGAAAGAGAGAAAGAGGGAGAGATGGGGTGGAACGTTTTGTCATTTGTTTTTGTCCATCCAAAAGCCACGTCCGAATCGATTTTGTTGGAATCATCAAGCGTTGGAAATCCCAAACAATAACAAAGTTCATGATTTTTACGAACAAGTTTTAAATTTTTAATAATCAATTCCCACTAATCTATTTGTTGGTTTCGAATTATCATTAGATACTTGATGAATGTGCTTGTGACTATGAGTGAGCACGGTTCGGTTAACTGACAATTTCTCATACAAAAAATCAATTGTACAATTTTTTGTCGGTTCGATTAATCACTGAAAAATTAAGAATGTTAACAAAAAAAACTTTATATCGACTAACATAAAAATTGATTAGGTTAACCATAACAATAAAATTTAAACTATTTTGTAAGTAAAAACTATAATTTAAAAAATACAAACAACACTCCAAACAAAAAATAATCAAAAATTGTAAATCCAAGCAAATAATCTTAAATGATAATCTTCTAATCCTCTTAAACTAACAATCAAACTCTCTTCAATTATTTATTGACCTATTGCTAATGATTATTGTCCAAAAACAGGTGATTTATTATAAATAATATAAAAAAATATAAAAAATCATAGCAAATGATGAGTAAGTATAATTAAAACTTTAGTGGAAACAAATTTACAGAAATAGATCAACTCTATTTAAGAAATAATTATATTTTTATAATTATCTATGGGTATAGGGTCGGTTCGGTTAACCTCGATTTTTTAATATTTGTAAAATACTAATCGGACTGTTTAGTTAACCATATTTTCGGTACGATTTGTCCGTCATTTGATTTTTTGATCTTTTTTACTCACCTCTACTTGTGGCATATGTGATTTAGCAAATGTACTTTACGCTACATGAGGATTTGGGTCATTGTGATTATGAGTTTGATGTCTAACTGTCCAAGGTAGTAATTATAGTATCTTGTATCTGAACAGGTTTTTCATGTAGTGTATCGACTAAAAGTTCACCTAAAAGTCGCTCGTAATAGTATGAGGCCAATTCTAGTTGTGATAAGTCAACATAAATTGTATTCTCAAGGAAGACTTAAACATGGCGTCTATGTTCTAATGCTACACATAAAGCGAATAAATCCTAAACATTCTAATGCAGTTTAGTTTGTGATTTTATTAACTAAGTGCAAATGCTTAAACAGAATCAATAGACAGTAAAATATGATTTCTAGGTTTGAAGAGTTATAGGACAGTGGTTCATCTCATTGGTTAGTTGATAGTTAGTGAATGTGATGCACGATTGAATAAATCACACAATTTAATTAACTAAGATGTGTCAAACCCTTAGCGTTCGCATTCAGGATCGAGTCCAAGCTAACAAAAGTATGCAAACCTAACAATTATTATGATGCATTTCCGGTTAACCTAATTATGGTTCAACCACGAACACGCAATAAAATTATCTCTCGATCTCACTCGTTGCAAACATAATCAAACAATGATCAATTACTTAATTAACATACTTACCAATTGAATCAGATAGTGTGCATAAGCAAACACCAACAACTCGACAAACCCCGATTCAAATCCTCAAAACCGTAAATTAGATAATTAGTTTATGATACAAGAATAATTTACACAAAGAATCTAAAACGGAGAAAACTTACACAATTGAAATAGAATAATACTTGAATAAATCCCTATATGTGCTCGGGTTCTTGAAATTGCCAAGAAATTCGTACAAAATATAGGAAAGTTATGTTATTACTACTTTCTAAGAAAAGAAAAATGAAGTGAGATGGTTTAAATATCAGAAAAAATGTTCTTAAATTAGCAAAATTCGTAACTTTTAAAGAAACCGCTCGGGTCAGCTCTCACTTGCTGGATTTTATGCCCATTTTTATACAAGTTCACTATGCTCTGGCTTACAGTGCGTCGTGGTTGGCTAGGCCTACTATCACGCTTCTTCATAATGTTCCATATTTTGAAGGCTATTTTATATGTTTTAAACATGAGTACCTACAACACCCATAATTGCAAAATAAGTTCAAAATGACAAAACTAAATAGAACTCAATAGGACACAAGTATGTAGGTAGCTAAAATGATAAAACTCCTAGTTTCAGTCAAACAAATCACTTCTATCAAATTAGTATACACATGCTATATAACCACAATTAACCAATAACACCAAGTCAAGTTGCATATCAAGCGAAAATTAAACAACTTAACCTAGTCAAGCTAGGAAGACAAAACATGCTAGCATAAGATCAATCCTCAACTAAATAAAAAATGAAACATCTCAAAAAAATTGCAAAAGGGTGAAATCATGATTTTTTTCAAAATTTTGCACAAATCCATACAAGTAGCACAAATCCTTAATGTTAACAAATTAGGGCAAGTATGGATCTATTTGGCTTTTTGCTATAAACGTTAGGAGACAAGTTGCACAAAACATAATGTTGGGAAAATTCCTAATATAAACTAAGTGTTTTGAATGATATCGAAAACTTTGCTGATGATAGATCACAAGCTGTAATAGGTCATAGTTCACATGTTAGGAAGCTTAGTTTTTTTCATTTACAGGTTCACAACTATAAAGAAAATAACTAGAAGATTCTAATTGGGATCGAGATCCTCATAATTCTCTAAATATTGAAGCAAAAAAAATGACTCGGAGAATCGACAGTAAGAGAAAACACAGAAAAAAAAGACAACCGGTAGGATACCAGCTGAAAGAAGTAGCCAACCACACTTGACATAGCAATATCTAAACATAGCTTTGTCCAATACAGCCAGCTTGTAGACAGCTGACTACTAAGTAGCAATGTTCACCACAGTTATCATCAACCTAGCTATCATTATCCGGCTACAAAGAGATCTTTCGCACTCTGATATCTCAGATGAATAAATATGATGTTGAAGAGATTCTCGTACAAGGTCGCAAGTGGCGAAAACAACAGTTCAACAACTACCTACAAATTCAACGGGAAGAATTTCAATACTACGGGTTAACGTCTAATCAGTGATCCTCTAACAACATTATTCTAAATCTATGGCTATAAATACGGTAAGATTATCAGCCTTTGAAGGTTACCGACACGCTACACATTCAAACTCTGAAGCTCTCATGAACACCCAATCTCTTAATCACTCGAAGCAGTTAGGTAACCAAATGAAATCAACGTCAAAATATTAATCAAGCTATTTCTTGTGATCACACACATTTCCTTAGATCTAAGCCCAAGTTGTAAATATCAAAAGATTAGATCAAGAAAATTAAACCTTATATTGTTCTTTATTATAGTAGTTTGCTCACATAGTTGGAAACTACATTGAAACCTTACCCTTACCCAAAATGTTGGAGTTAAATGTTAGAAGATATAAACAAGTAAGCGATAAGTGTTCATCGTCTGAAAGCAAAGGTAAAATTGGTCTCATTTCCTTCAAACAAATTTTATAAAACAAAAGTGATATTAGCCTGTAAATGTCATTACACGAATTTTGGTGTTTATATGTTGTATAGATGATTTTGTTTTTTTGATTCGAATACACGAACCGATTTATCTAATTTTTTTTCCGAAATTATATTGCCCTCAAATCGAATTTGACATAAAAAAATCAAAAGGGTCTCTGCCAATCAAAACAATGTGTTTTTAATTAATTAAAGAATATAAAAAATATTACATTCGTGTACAAAGTAATATCCCATTTTATCATTTTGATTTGTGTACAAACTATCATTCCATTTGACTTTTTAGTAACTACACCTCACGCAACCCACTTAACTTCAATCCTCAATAATATTCCTTATTTACCAATTTTTCATTATTGAACCTACTATAATTATTATTACTATAATAAAAATAAAATTATTTTTTACATTACATTACATCCAATCAAATTAATTAATTTAAAAATTTACCATAAAAGTGAAACCCTCGCACTATTCGCAACACATTCAAAAAAATTATTAAAACTGTGTTAAAGTGTAAATGGGCTTACTTGATGGACATGAAATTATAAAAGAATCTGTCTCACACCTCTCTCTCTCTTCAGGCTAATATCAGAAAATGAAAAATAAAGATTCATAATAAAGCAGGATATATAGTGGAGAGACAATAACATCTGGTATGGTGATGATGGATGTTTCCCCCATTGGATTGTACTTAGTTTTTTGCTGACTGCGCCATTCTATCACGAAATCTGCATGTCTACGTCCCCCCTCTTTACTACCTAATCTGCATCTGCATGTGTAAGTTCCACCTTCATTATGCATCATTCTCACTTTCCATCTCTACTTTTCCCTCACAGAATCCCAATAAAGTTTTCCTTTTCACATTTTGATTTCTTCTTCCTTAATTACCTTCAAGATAAATCCATTTATTTTTTCACTTTTCACCCTTTTGGTGTATCCACTTCCCCACTTTCTCCAGTATCGCTATATCTAGCCCTGCAAAAAGACTTCCCATTTCTTGCTTCTCTCTCTCCCTTCACATATAAAAACCACCCAAACCAACAAAGAGAGAGAGCCAGAGAGAGAGAGAGAGAGAGTTTGTGTTGTTTCCATGTATGCGAACCACTTTCAGCATTATAAAGTGATGTCTGAGTAAAAAATTAAAGGGGTTGCGTTTGGTTCTCTCTGTTTTCTTTTTGATCGGTTTTTCTTGGCATCTTTTCTTTCCGGTGGTGAAAATACATGGATTTTGTTGCGCAAGATTGCCTTTCGGGCTCTCTTGTATGGTTTGATGACGGTTTCTGCATCCAACAACTTCCGGATCTAGACCTTGCTTCGCCCTCTTCATTTTCTTGCTTCGGATCTCTGCCTCTAGAGATCATGCATTCTCTCTCTTCCCAGATCCACAATCAGAATGTGGAGATGGATCATTTCCTCCAGCTGCAGGTCGAAATCCCTTTTTTTATTTTTTATTATACAAGTATTTTCCGTTAGCTTTCAATTTCTTGCATGCTTGTGAAAATTTGTGAGAGTAAAAAATCTGAGAGAGAAAGAGATTATTGTGGGAAGTTCTCTGACATGGTTTGGGGTTTGAACAGAATAACAGATTGAGAAGATCAATCATGGAAGAGGAGACGCGGCAGCGAGCGATCACAATGCAGAGCTACGAATCAAGAGCAAACGCTCTAATCCTGCAGAAAGACGAAGAGATCGCCGCCGCAAGAAACAGAACGCAAGAGCTCCAGCGTTTCTTGAAAGCGGCGGAGATGGAAGCCACAGCATGGGAGAGAGCCGCCAGAGAGAGAGAAGCCACAGCGGCCGAGCTCAGCAAGCGGCTGAGAGAAGCAGCAGCACACGAGGCGACGTCGCTTTGCTCCTCATCCTCGTCAGCAAACACTAAAAAGATGACCCAGAATTGCAAAGTTTGCCACGCTGGAGTATCCTGCGTCGTTTTGTTTCCTTGCAGGCACATTTGCTGCTGCAGATCTTGTGAGCCGCTTTTGGACCACTGCCCTCTCTGCCAAACACTCAAGGAGGCTACTTTGCAAGTCTTTTTTTAAACAAAATTATCTTTGTAGTTCTGGATTTGGGTTTAATCGTTGTTGCTTTGAAAATATGGATGGTGTGTGTTGACCAAAAAAGGGAGGATGTGATGATGATGAAAGGGTAGTGGTCAAGAATCTTGCTTTTTTACTGAAAGGGGCTAATTAATTGTTTTCCAGATTTAGATCAGAGCAGAGATGATTTGATTTTTCGAAAGGGAATTTGCAATTTGCGAAACTGACAGTAATAGATCTGTGTGACAGGGTACTTGTTTGCGTCTGTCACGGCAGAGACTACATTTCACTGTTTTATACATATGAAAAAAGCAGACTAGTTTTCACTACTCATCGGAATAACAAGTAACTATACAACTACACTACCTGCTTCATTTATTTGGGACTCTAGCGATGTTAACAAGTCTTATTCTTGTTACTGTTTTCATGCAACATGATCGAGGGGCGCAAGCTTGACTAAAGTGATATGTGTGTTTGCGGTGGAAAATAATTGGCCAATGGGATAACTAGAAATGTTATTTATTGAATATTAAAGTATATGTTTGTAATCATATTTTATACGTATATAGTAAGTTTACGTTGCAATGATATTTATTTTTGTATTTACTACCAAGTTAAATATTCTAATTTAAGAAAATACGATTTAATTTTAATTTGTTACAAAAAATAGTTATTAAGAAAATTCATACACACTAATTTTTTTTGTAAACATTCTGGCTCGATGGACTACTTCGAGACCGAGTGGATTAGGGTTATGATTGAAATAATTTAGCTCTAAAAAACAGTCAAATTGGTCCGTAACCAAAAAAATAGACTGAAACTGAATAGGTCGACCTGGAATCGGTGGGTTGGCCAATTGACATCCATGAGGGTAATTGTGCGAATTTACTTCAGAAAGTCGAGCTTAAAATAAATGTGTACTTTTACTTTGCTATCTTTTTTAATTTGAAACTCATTCGTGTCTTTGGACAAAATATTTAGAAAAATGTGGTTAAAATTAAGGAGATTGGGTTTCATAAGGTTGGAGTAGTACATCTCGATAAGAGTCTGTAAGCAAAAACAGTGCACGAATCAGAGCTCAAACAAAACATAATAAGCCAAAATAAGATGACGCGCAAGAGGGGGTGACCACGACAGAAAGTACATTTTAGCCTATGGACTGCGGATGGGCAGTGTCCACGTGCAACAGGAGATTGTTTCCAAGAAGACGAGCCGTGTGCTACACCTACGGGAGCCGCGACTCGGGCTCGCTTAATTCCGAATTCAACTATTTTTGCACCTTCTTTATTTTTGATACTTTTTAACTTATTCTGTCTAGGGATGTCAGTCTAGCCCGAACCCGCTGGGCTGGCCCGACTAACCCGCTAATTTTAGAGGGTTAGGGTTGAGAATTTATAGCCCGATAAG
>JAYDZE010569469.1:0-12009 GCA_034509125.1 Monilaria moniliformis
TAAAAAAGGCGTGTAATAGGGCATTAGCAACGTAAAGAGGTGGCTGTACCGTATGCGGGAGAAGTAGTACTCAATTCAGACATTGCGATAGAAAAATCGAATAAGACTTACAGTGAGATGAGGATCTGTACGATATAAATGGTGACGACGGAGGAAAGAAGAAGAAGAAGAAGAGGCGTGCCCGCTGAGAACTCTACGGGTGTGACAGTGTGAGTGATGGGAGCAAATTTGTGAATGCAAAACGCAAACATTTTGTCCATTTAACGACGATGATTTGTGTTTCTCTTTCTTATTTTAATCGTCTCAGTTTATCCTCTCTCTCTCTCTCTCTCTCTCTCTCTCTTAATAATACTTCAATAAAGTTAACTAATTCGAAAATATATGACACACACTCTCTCTCTCTATCTCTCTCAATAATACTTCAATAAAGTTAACTAATTCGAAAATATATGACTTTTTAATTGTAATGTAAAATAAATTATTAAAGTATAATTTTAAATTATATAAAAATTAAAGTTTATTAATCATCTTGAAACAAATTAAAATTTAGTAACCAATTTGATACATATATTATAGTTTATTGGCAATTTATGAAATTAACCCCTATTTTTGTTGCGCGGGTCAATTGATACGTTGATGGGAGTCGATTATCATATGATATATTCACGGAATCAGGGCGGACGCATAAGAAAATTTTGGTGTGGGCTAACTTTCTAAATTTTGAGTCCGAGGTTTTGAAATGACAATTTTCTTAGTATCTGATTTGATGGGCGTATCTACTGTATAATAATTCAAAAAAAAAAATCAATAATTAATATCCATTTTATTTTAAGAATGAATAAAGACAAAGGGACTATTTTATTTATTCTTGTTATTTTTCTTTTAATTAAAAATAATAGTGGTTGAAATAATTTATAAGCATACATATATTAATAAGCCACATTGGCAAACTCTATCCACTGGAGCAGTCAATGCCGTGTCCTATTTTCACTTATCCGAATATTATTTATTACGTGTCATAAAATAATGGATAGATGGAGCTACCCACGCCCTAATTAAATCATGCCCTTTATTTAAATTCTAAAGTAATTAATGTTGGGGATTTTACTTTCGGCTCCATATTTTTTTTTCTATATCAACCCTACTTTTTATTAAAATATTATTACTATTAAGATATATATTTTTATTGTTGTAGTTGTAGGCCCGAAACTCATCCTAAAAAACCAATAAAACCTTTTACGTATGACTTATTTTCCCTTAAACTTTGTTGTTTACGGATCAAACAAAGTTATTTATAATCAGTTGATGATGACAAATATTGTCTCCACAATCTTGATTGTTTGGAAAAATTTGAGTCATTGATTTGCATTTTCTATGAAGAGATGTATGCAAATATTCGCTCAAGAAGTTGACTCTAAAAATCAAGGAACTCCAATGTGTTGCCCAGTGACGGAGCTAGGATTTTAAAGTTGGGGTCCACGAAGAAATTTAAAAATAAAATTAAAAAATATAAATAATATTATATAAATTAAGTCACAATGTTGAAAATATAAAAGTTAAATACAATTATATTATAGCGTTTCTCTTATATTCTTCATTTTTTGAAATCGCTGCATAATAGTTTCATTAGTAACATAAACAAATACACCCTTTTCAATATAAGGAACCAAACAATCATTTAATAGTTTATCTCTCATACGATTGCGTAGAGAACTCTTGATGAAATTCATTGCTGAAAATGCTCTTTCTAATGAGGCAGTGACAACTGGTAAGATCATTGACAATTTAAGTAACAAATAAACCAGCGAAAAACTTCATGTTTTCTTGTAGAAACCATATTCTTAGCAAGACCTCCAAACCTTATAGGGTTTAGCAGGGGAGGATGAAATTGCAGAACAATACTTAACATCTAAATCTATTTATTTATTTATTTTTAATTAAATAATTGTGAAATTACTATAATATTCCTGAAATTTTTGAAAATGACTGGGGGGCCCATGAACCCCCCAGGCCCCATTGCCCCTTCGTCACTTGCCCCTTCATGAGACGCCCAACCTCAAGGGCGGGAGCTTCAAAGAAGAGAAGTGGGAAACAAGTGAAGGCCAATTCGGCATCCTCAAATGGTTGGTTGTTCGTTGCGAGGGTCTAGAAAACCGTGACTTCGTGGTCATATCGCAATACTTGCATTGCCATTCTTTTCAGAGAAATTATACAACACACAGAACAGAAATGTGAAATACACACACGTGAGTACAAATCACATGCCATGACTAAAAGGATCCAACCTTTGTTAATGCATGGTAGTTTCTTTACAAAAAAAAAAAAGAACGAAGAAAAACATGCTATACGAAGAAAAAGAGAAAGATTACGAGCTTTTTACTCTCTATTTGGTCGGGAAATATTCTTATTTGCTTTAAATAAAAATCTCATTCTATATAATTCTTTTAGGTGGGATATTCGAGTAGCACTATCCCCACCACTTAGTTTCAAGTACTAATGAGGATAGTGCACGTGTAGATTTTGATATTATTATCGGTTCAAATCTCATTTCTCATCTTCTCGAAATAAAAAAAGAAAAAAGAAAAAAAAAAACATATCGAGACATTTTCGGTATTAAGCATTACCTAGGGGGCAAAAATGTAATTAAGAAAAATCAAACTACAAATGATTGAAAAAGCCATGCAATTGAAAAATCAGTTTTCCGAGAGAAGCTTCTCGGAAATAACAAAATTTTGGTCATATACGGAAATGCAATAACCACGATTGCAGTCTGATTGAGCTCTCGTAATTCAATTTCTGAACCCTAGTTCCCAATTTCTCAAACCCGATAGTCATCCAATTCATCTTCGTTATTTGCAGGTTAGTGAAATCAAGACCCGATTTTTATTCGTTTTCGGGTTCGATTTTGGGGATTAGGGTTTTGGGGATTCTCGGAAATTATTGTGAGCTGTGTAATTGCAATTTTATGTGTAATTGGAGGGGGAGATGAGGCATAAGCATTTATTTTACGGCAGAAAAAGCTCTCGATTTCGAGGGGTTTTCAATGGGTTATGTACCTTAGTTTTGATGATTATGTTTTACGATCATGGGTATGTATTGACGAAATTGAGCTCAAGAGGGGAAATGTCTGGGCTTAGGAGGAGAATGGTTGAATTAGGTGTAGATTCCAATGTGATTGTAAATGGGACAGATCCTAATTACATAGATAGTGATGAATCTGAGCTTTGTTTGGGGCTGCTCGATCACGAGGGGTACGTCAATAGTTGCGAGTTCTTGAAAGCGCGGCCTCAGTGCAAATTGAATGGGTTTCTCGACTACCTGAAATTCTACTACTGCGATTGCAATGGTAGCCCTTGGACTTTCTTGTTGTTAGCTGTTTGGCTTACTGCATTGTTCTATCTTTTGGGCAACACTGCAGCTGATTATTTCTGTTGTTCGTTGGAGAAGCTTTCGAGTCTATTGAAGCTTTCTCCGACTGTTGCTGGGGTTGCCCTGCTTCCGCTTGGAAATGGCGCTCCTGATGTATTTGCCAGTATTGCAGCCTTCGTAGGGACTGGAGCTGGAGACGTTGGACTTCACAGTGTGCTGGGAGGAGCGGTGTTCGTTACTTGCATTGTTGTTGGGGCTGTTTCCCTTTCTGTAGCTGATCAGGATGTTCAGATTGATAAAAAGTGCTTTATAAGGGATATTGTGTTTTTCATATTTACACTTATGGCCCTTCTCTTGATCTTGATTGTTGGTAAAGTGACTGTCGGTGCTGCCATTGCTTTTGTAGCGATTTATATAGTGTATGCCTTTGCTGTTGCTGCTAATGAGATTTTGAGGGAGCAAGTGCAGAGGCTGAAATTGGATGTTGTTACCCCTTTGCTTCCTGTCAAGGGAAGTGTGTTTTCGGGAGGTCAAGACGATGAGTCTGCATTTGGATCATTGCTTGAACTTGAAACCAATGGCGATGGAGGCCAGGCTCATTCTTCCTTGCCACAGTGGATGTGGGCCTCAAACGTGGCAATATATTCAAATCAAGGCATGAAGATTCCCGATGGTGACAAGAATGTGTGGGGATGGAATGAAGAAGACAGAGATGCAGAGCAACGATCACTCTCGTGTTCAAAGATTTGTGCACTTCTGGAGTTGCCTTTGACGATTCCAAGGCGACTCACAATCCCCTTAGTAAAGGAGGAAAACTGGTCGAGGGTATATGCTGTCGGCTGTGCTTTGTTTGCACCAATTCTTCTTGCTTGCCTATGGAATACGCAAGACAACCTGAGTTCTCAAAGTAGAATAGTTTCGTATATCTTGGGTGTTTCAGTTGGTTGTGTGCTCTGTGTTTTTGCATACAAGCACACAAGGGCAGAACATCCACCACGAAGGTTCTTACTCCCATGGGTTTTGGGAGGGTTTTTAATGAGCATAGTTTGGTTCTATATGATAGCAAATGAGCTCGTTGCTCTGCTTGTTGGCTTGGGTATGATTCTTGGTGTCAATCCTTCCATTCTTGGAGTGACTGTATTGGCTTGGGGAAACTCAATGGGTGATTTGGTTTCGAATCTTGCATTGTCCATGAATGGTGGGGAAGGCGTGCAGATAGCTATGTCTGGATGTTATGCGGGTCCCATGTTCAATACGCTTATTGGATTGGGCATCTCGATGCTGCTGGGAGCCTGGTCTGAAAAACCTGGCTCGTTTGCTATCCCACAAGATTCGAGCTTGTACTACACTTTAGGGTTTATCTTGACTGGACTTATCTGGGCACTCGTCATCTTACCCCATAATGACATGCGTCCTAGCAAGATGCTTGGAGCAGGCCTCATCGCACTTTATATGATATTCCTCTCTGTTAGGGTGGGATCTGCTATGGGTTTTCTTTGATTGGCTGCACTCAAATGATGTCATCTACGGGAGGTATATTGTAAATGTGCTAATATTGAAATGCTACGACCCAATTGTATTTGTACACGATCGAGGAGAGAAATTGACACCGGTATATTGTAGCTTGTTTGGGTTCGTCTTGTTGACTTGTAAATGCTACAATTATGAAGCGGGAGTTTTGCCTGGCTTATGACACGCAGTTTCAAAATTCTATATCTAGTATGAACTCACCCACATCGTTGTTTTCCTTGATTAACCGCTGCATTTCTGCTTGTGTTATGAATTATATTCTTGTTTAGGCAAAGATTTAAGTTTCATGTATTTTGTCGACTTTGTTTGAAGTACTTTCTTGAGGTTAATGCTTGTCTTATATTTGTGAACTCTGCATTTGACATCATGTGCTGATTGAGTGGCAAGAATTTGATTCCTGCCTATTTTTGATATGATGTGAGGAGTTTATCCCTAGCTTCTTGACTTCTTTGTTCTTGAATTTCATACTTGCCAAGGTGATTGCAATGGTAAGAACTAGACGTTCCACTTTTCGTTTGCTGTGGCATGTAGCTTGCTTTGGCAGGAAAGACGATGCACTCAAGGAACCGTCTGACTACATAATCGGGAGAGGGAGCATGATCACGCTCCAGTTCTGGTATGCTCGCTCGCGATCACGCTCCAGTTCTGGTATGCTCCTAAACTCGACTGCTTCGTAGTTTTCTCAACCTGGTAATCTTGGTAAGACAATGTGCAAAGAGCCCCTCTCTTTGATAAGATAAAGAGTCTACAAGAAGAGCCATATCACTTAGTATAGTAGATTTGCTTGGGCCATAAATTTTCGTGTTTCTTCTACTTTGATATATCTAAATTGTTGCGTATGTAGAGTTCTATTTCAGTTGATGATTTTAGAGCAAATGAATCCTTGTCCCATTGTGTGTGTGTGTGTGTGAGAGAGAGACAGAGAGAGAAAATGATAAGAGTGTGGAAGTATCTTCTTCCTACACAGACGCTATTCCAGCTAGGTTCATTTTACACACACACCCACCCTTCTAGGCATATTCATAAACAATGACTACAAGCATCATTAAAATTTTATTTTTTAGTATTTTTAAATTATAGTTTAGATAAAATATAAGTGAAAGCACGTGATTTCTACTAAATCACGTGACTCTCAATTATATAATATTATTAATAATATTCGTTATTTATATATAAAAAAAAAAGTTGCATTATTCATAAATTACCCACAACTACCCCCTCATCAAAAACCCCTTATCCACCCACCCCCACCCCCACCTACGCCCTTTTGGATTGTGTGACACAAATCATGGCGAGTCAATAATATTATTATTTTTCTTTTTAGGGAACAATATTATTTTAGTATTGATCCGAAAAAGATTATATTCCACGATTTTATCTATTAATTGAACAAGTGGCCCAATACTTGATACGTTCCAAATTTTCAGAGATCGTGGAAATAAATAATTACATTATCTACTTACTTAATTAATAATTAATTAATATTAGCAGAAATTAACGTGGCCCTTCGTACTAGAAACACGACTTTTTGTTGCTTATGATAACAACTTATTGTTATTTAATGTTTATACAATTTATTATTGAGTAGGATACAATCTATTTATATATTAATCAACGGATGAAATACTCAGCCACATCCCTATCTAATTGAATTATCTCTCTAATTTTATAATTAGATCCGGAGGTTGGGATATTTTGATTGTTCTTTTTTCCCATCATTAAATATCTCATTTTGCATTTTGGGATGTCCATTATTAAATGTCTGATTAACTTTTACTATTTTTGGTAAGTAGATTCTACGTTTCACTAAGTCATTCTATTTACGTTCCATTGTAAAACTAATATATGAAAGTGAGACTCACATCCCACTAATTTTTTGACCCACATTTCCTTACATTTCTTAAAACTCGTGTTGTTATCAAATGCAATAGTTAATGGCGGACGAAGGAAGTATTATCCTATTCCAACAATAGTTAGATGTCTATACGTATTATTAAAATTTTCTTAGAGATGGTCTCATGTGCGTGTAGTGAGTATCACTCTATTACTTAATTATTTATAATCCTAATACACCCTCCTATTCTCTCTAATAAGACGGAGAGCGCATCATAATTTTCATCTTTTTAAAAATATTTTTCATATATTTTTTAGTGGTGTCGAACTATATGTGAAATGTGACATACCAGTTGATAGATCGTCCCACGTCGTTTAACTAAAAATTAAATCAATATTGTAATTAAAAAATTAAGTAGGTGTTCTTTTTACTAACATATTGAAATTATAAAATCATAAAAAAATATTCATAATTTTCCTAAACCTTACATAGAAGTAAATAAGACAAAAATAAAATATACCCATACCTAATTGAAAGAGTCTTATTATATGAGGTGCACTATTTTATAAATGAAAGATATGTCGTGATATCACAAGCAACCAATTATATGAGTACACTATATAATAAATTATTGCTAATATGATTTAAATAATATATATCGAAATAACAAAAAATAATACAAATATCTCGAAAAAAATTATCCATCCGCCAATGAGAGCCCCAAACGTGGCCCTATGCGAACCCACCAATCACTCATCACTCCCATTTTATAGGTCCCCCTTTACTTCGTCGCCGAATATTCACTTGCACTCTCACTCTTTCACAGACAAAATGAAGCCTCCGCCAAACACGCCCTTACTCTCTCTCTACTTCATTACTCTCTCTCTCCTCCTCCTCCCCTCCTCCGCTGTCTCCTCCGACGGCCAGGAGACCTTCATCGTCCACGTCTCCCACTCTCACAAACCCCTCACCTTCTCCACCCACCGCCACTGGTACTCCAGCATCCTCCGCTCCCTTCCGCTGCACCACCGCCCTGCCAGGATCCTATACACCTACGACCGCGCTGTGCGCGGATTCTCCGCGCGTCTCTCAGCCGATCAGGCCGCGGCTCTGCGCGGCGTCCCTGGCGTAGTCTCCGTCGTCCCCGACGCGGTTCGTCAGGTTCATACTACTCGAACTCCTAAATTTCTAGGTTTAGCCGATTCGTTCGGTTTGTGGCCTAATTCCGACTACGCTGATGATGTAATCGTCGGAGTTTTGGATACTGGTATCTGGCCGGAGCGGGAGAGCTTCTCCGATGAAGGTCTCGGCCCCGTTCCGGCGCGGTGGAAGGGAAAATGTGCGGATTTTCCCGATTTCCCGGCGACGTTGTGTAATAAGAAGATTATTGGTGCGAGAGCGTATTATTTAGGTCACGAAGCTTCTCGAGAGGAATCGACGGAGGAATCGAATGAATCGAAGTCTCCTAGGGATACGGAAGGCCACGGCACGCACACAGCGTCGACCGCCGCCGGAGCGGTGGTGAGGAACGCGAGTTTGCTCGGATATGCGAAGGGTGAAGCTAGAGGCATGGCGATAAAGGCGAGGATCGCGGTCTACAAAATCTGCTGGACGTTTGGATGCTACGATTCGGATATTTTAGCTGCGTTTGAGCAAGCGATTGAGGACGGAGTGGACGTGATCTCGCTTTCCGTCGGCGCTACCGGCTACGCTCCGCAGTACGATCACGATTCCATCGCGATCGGAGCTTTCGCAGCCACGGAGAAAGGAATCGTCGTGTCGTGCTCCGCCGGAAACTCGGGACCTGGTTCCTACACTTCGGTCAACATCGCGCCGTGGATTTTGACCGTCGGAGCTTCCACGCTCGACCGCGAGTTCCCCGCCGATGTTGTTCTCGGCGACGGAAGAGTCTACGGAGGCGTCTCTCTGTACTCCGGCGATCCCCTCGGCGAAGATCTGCTTCCCTTGGTTTACGCCAAGGATTGTGGAAGCCAGTACTGCTACACTGGCAAGCTCGATTCATCAAAGGTCGCCGGAAAAATCGTGATCTGCGATCGCGGCATCAATGCGAGAGTTGAGAAAGGAGAAGCCGTCAACGTCGCCGGCGGAGCCGGCATGATCATGGCAAATCTAGACGATTCAGGCGAAGAGCTTCTCGCCGACGCGCACTTCATCCCCGCCACAATGGTCGGAGCATCCGCCGGAGACAAAATCCGAGCCTACGTAAGCTCAGATCCAAATCCAACGGCTACAATTATATTCAAAGGAACAGTCATCAGCAATTCTCCTTCAGCTCCGCGCATCGCCTCATTCTCTAGCCGCGGCCCGAGCTACCGCACCGCCGAGATCCTGAAGCCGGACGTGATCGGCCCCGGCGTCAACATTCTCGCCGGCTGGACGGGCTATATCGGCCCCACCGATATCGAAATCGACACGAGAAGAGTCGAATTCAACATCATCTCCGGCACTTCCATGTCGTGCCCCCACGTCAGCGGCCTGGCAGCGCTGCTGAAGAAGGCGTATCCGGCTTGGACGCCGGCGGCGATCAAGTCGGCGCTGATGACTACCGCATACAATATTGACAACACCGGGAAGAATCTCACGGACCTCGCCACCGGAGCTGAGTCCAACGCCTACATTCACGGGGCGGGCCATGTCGACCCGAACCGGTCTTTGGATCCGGGTTTGGTTTACGATTTGGAAATTGCGGATTATTTGGGGTTCCTATGCACAATTGGATACGATTCGAAGAGGATTTCTGTGTTTTCGAAAGATGCTTTGTTGGATTGTGATGCGTTGGGATTCAAGAATCCTGGGAATTTGAACTACCCTTCGTTTTCGGTTGTTTTCAGCGGCGGCGAGAGCGTGATCAAGTACAAGAGAACGGTGAAGAACGTCGGGAAGGCAGCGGACGCGGTGTACGAGGTGGAAGTGGCGGCGCCTCCGGGGGTGGAGGTGAGTGTGTCGCCGAGCAAACTGGTGTTCAGTGAGAAGGAAGATAAGTTGTCGTATGAAGTCACGTTCAAGAGCAGCGCGGACGCCGTGGATGCCGCCGGATTTGCAGTTGTGGACGGTGCGAAGTCGTCGTTCGGGTGGCTGGAGTGGAGCGACGGCGGCAGCCACCAAGTGAGGAGCCAAATCGCGGTGCTATGGAAGGAGAGCAGAGGCGCCGCGGCGGTGGCGGCGATGTGAAGTTGATGTCGCGAGAGAGGAGCTTTCTTGATTGAAGGGAAAGTGAAGGTTTTGGCCTTTGCTTGTTTGTGCTCTATTGCTGTTGATCTTGTGTGTAAAATAAGGATGTAAACAAATGGAAGCACGTAGTTAGCTTATTTTCATGGTGTAGAATTGAGCAAGATTATGTTGATTGGAGGTGAGAGGACCTTTGCGAAATTGAGTTTATTGCAATACTACAAAGCCTTGGCCTTGCTATCCACTTTTATTTGAATTATTAATTGTAATACCCCTTACTCGATCATTGAATAAGCGATTAAGTGTAATTATATATCAATATTATTATTAATTCGACCATACAACGAAATTAAAATATATACTAGTTTGTTTGATCGTGACGCCATTTATTTGGTTATTCAGTAATTAAGTAAGGGGTTTTTACATTAATCGAACTTTGTAGTTCACATTCAAATTGTTTGATCATATGAACTTACGATTACCAACATCAATATTTCCAAACTGTTTGATCATATGAACTAACGATTACCAACATCAATATTTCCAAACTCATAGTGTTATACTTGTACTAGGCCAGTATGTAACAGATCGTCGCTTTGGCCGAGTGGTTAAGGCGTGTGCCTGCTAAGTACATGGGGTTTCCCCGCGAGTGTTCGAATCACTCAGGCGACGTTATTTTATATTTTTAAAAGTACTTTTTCCATCAAATAATTTTTTTTAAAAAAAAAAAAAAACCTTTTGAAGCCCAGGACCAATAATTTGAGGACATTTGTTTAAGCCAAAATGAATCTTTTAACTCATTCAGTCCTAATATTCAATTGGGCTTTTCACCTAAATATTAAATGATCAATAGTGAATATTTGTGAGCTAATACAAATATCTGTTGGTTTTGTGAACTTCTTCTTTTCCTAAAACAAAATACTAATTTTCTAGACATATTAGTTTTTATCAAAGAAGCGCAATTGCATGCGTTCTGGCGCAGTATACGGTATACACACGGTCGGATTCGATCGGTCGGACTGGGTCAGACCCAGAACGGTTTTTTTTTATTTTATAATTTCTTAATAATAATATTTTTTTTATTCATTAACACAATCACTTTTATTCATATAACTTTTAGTCATAATAATAACATTCACTTTTATTCATATCAATAGTTACATACACAACCATCACTTTTATTCATTGCAAGTGTTACTTTTATTTATAATAATTATTATTTTTGTAAAATAGATCATGTGTTTGGATTATATTTTGAGTTCGATAGAATTCAATTCGGATCGAGTTGGGGTCCCGCGCGCATGATGGGCGGGCGCAGATACGAGAACTTGTATTTATCAAAAGCCATACTTCGTTATATATTTAGAACTAATATCGAATCTTCTTTTAATTAAAATTTAATTGTATCATAGTGACGTAGCAAAGTAAGCCAAAATGAATTGAATTACCTAATAGTTTGGTGGGTGACCTCTCACAATTAGGCTTAAGTTCACTTTAAATAAGTGTATATGCTTTATACGGAAAATGAGGTTAGAATGTAGTCTTGGATATAAAAACCTATTTAACTATGGAAAAACACAATATATTTATTATATTTTGCTTTATTTCATTAATTTAGATATGGCATGCAATTGAAATTTCATATTTTTGCAGACAATATTCTTGAAAATATAAGTTATATAAAAGGAAACAACTAATCCTGCACACACACACACAATTGTGTGTATTACATAATAATAATAATAATAAAAAGGCATGGCTTATCTCATAAATATATTTACAGACCTGTTTATAACCTTGAGATTGGTTATTAGGGAAATTATTTTTTAATCCCAAATATATATGAACAAATTTGAATAAAATTCCTTTATTCTTAATATTTAAAGTTGTGCTTCAAGATTAGTGAACTCCATAATCATTTTTCTTTGAGCCGGATTCACTTTAAGCAAGATTACAGTTAATTAGTATCAATTAATTTTTAGTTATGAGCTAGGTCAATATTTCAGAAATTGATTTACATCCCAACAAAGCTTAATTCTTACTAAATATTTTTAACATTATCATATATATATTTCCTTCTAAAATTA
>JAYDZE010569480.1:0-12007 GCA_034509125.1 Monilaria moniliformis
ATTGGCACTGTACAATAATTTAAACTAATTACTACAACAACAAAAGATTAAACATTTCATCATCTATAACTAAACACTATTAATAAGATGGGTCCCACTTTTATCTAACACTACACTAACTATTTTTTCTCTCTCCAATCACTTTTTTCTCCTTCTCTCTCTTACTTTACCAATTATGCATTAAAACCCGTGTCGTCCACCAATGAGACTATTTTTGGTGGACGAAGGGAGTATAGCAATAGCCATGAAGCAAAAAAAAAAGCACTATTTGGCTTTGTCTTTATTTCAGTAAAGGAACTTGAATTGGAGAGCTGCAACATGTAGAGATACTTGGGGAGAAACTGGAAAGACTTATCTATCGCTATAAGTCATGGTTAGTGCTTGATTCATCCCACGTAAAACGGTTTGATATTTCACCTCAACACCAAATTGGCTTAGCACATGTACTTGAATATTCTTCGACCTAAGAACGACTCCCCCAGCCATCAAATTCGGAACAAAGTTTGCAGATAGAACCTTAGAATACACATTTGAAGCATAATGATATTTCAAATCAGATGAACAAGTGTGATGGCTCTAATTGTATATTTCCATGCATTCTCAATTGATCTCGTATGCATAACAAACGAACATTCAACTTCGTGGTTGCAAATGACAAAATATCTTGTCTTCAATGAACACTTCGTAATATAATCCACATGATTCAACATATGATGCATTTCCAATGATGTAATCATTTTCTCTTTGCTCAAGAATATTGCTCTGTGAGAGTGTATCAGTTACAGGTTTATCAATTATACCTAGTTTAGCACAAGGCAGACATGCTTGATATGCCGCACAAGGAATAATTCATTGTCGACCATTTTTATGATTTGATTCAATAATTTCATCATAACCATATAATGATGGACATTGGAGCGATCTCTACCACAACACTCATCATTATAATCACGGTGATCAAAACTGTCAATATTTTCAACTTCCTTATCAATATTATCATAGCAAGAATTTGGTACTTCATCCCAATCACGACAAAATTCATGTGGTTCTCTATCCTCATCACTCAAATTTACATCATTCAAATGATCATCACTCTCATTTTGCACATTCACATTTCTTAAAGTTGTCATAATCTCCTTATCTGGTTGAGGTCCCAGTTGAGCTAATGTACATGTATTTTGAGGTAATGATTGAGCTCCTTGTTGAGGTAATGTAATTTTTTTTTTGAGGTAATGTACTTGTATTTTGAGGTAGCGGTTGAGGTAATGTATATGTATTTTTAGAATGAGTCACGACATGTGGACATTCACTATTTTTAAGTGAAACAGTAACACATAACGTAGGCTTGACCTCTAAATTCATCAAATAAGACAACTCAAAATCATTTGTGAGCCTTATTTTCATGGTTTCATCAGGGGACTGCACTAATGCAAATATCTCATACATATATATACTTTTATATGTTATACCACTCGGATCTATATGCATAAACTCTCTTTGTCTACACTCGTATGTATCATTAATCCATAGCTCTCCATAGGCAAAAACAACAGTAGTTGTCCTCATCTACAAGTGACAATTTCGCACATATCAATATTTCATACTATAATTACCAAACTAGTGTGCGCAGTGCCGATGGTGGCCACACTCAGGTTCAATATGCATGATATGAATTCAGCCTATTCATCCCATGCATACCATACTTGTGCACGTATGATCTCTGCACTGCGCGCGCTAGTTTGGTTATGGTGGTATGAATATGTCAATTCATACCATGCATACTGTGCACGCTAGTTTGGTAGTAATGGTATGAATTAGACCAATTCATACTGCGCATACCGAACCTGGTATGCATGGTTTGGATTTAGAGAATTTACTAAATACCAACCATTCTAAATCTAGAAAGCTAAAGTATTAAAAAAGATTATTTAACATGAGAAGTTGACCGAAAATCTAGTCTATGAGTGAAATAAATACAAAGAAGTCCACTGACTTTAGGTAATAGCAGCCCCCTATAGTATACACCACAACTGTCACCGCCATTGTTGTTGGAGAAAGCTTAAGATAACCAGTAACAGTTGGCATGAATGGTATGAATTCAAGAAATTCATATTGCATACCAAATGGTTTGAATGACTAATTTGCCAAATTCTAACCATTCAAAATCTAGAAATTACAAATGTTAAAAAGAAGAATTACATGGAGAAGATGACCAAAAACCTAGTAGCCGGAGTGAAATAAATATAGATAAGTTCGTCGACTTTGAATAATAGCAGCCCCCTATAGTATATACCGTCGCCACCACCGGTTCCAGAGAAAGCTTTCGAGATGCATCAACATCGAAGAGCAAAAAGATTCGAAACCTAATTTTCTACCATCGCGAGAGAGAGAGAGAGAAGAAAAAAGAATTGAAGAGAGAAATAACCAGAAAAACTTTTATAGAGAGATAGACATCTCATCCGTCGGAGAAAGCTTTTGATAACCAACAACATCGAAGAGCAGAAAGCTTTGAAACCTAATTCTCCGGCTACGCCATCAAGAGAGAGAGAGAAGATAAAAGAATCGAATATAGAGATAACCAGAAAAACTTTGAAAAGAGAGAAAGAGACAACTCATAAATTTGAATTGAGAGAGGTGAGGTGAAAATGGATGAAAGTGAAATTAGATGAGTTAAACAGGGGCATTTATGTCAGTTTATTCAAACTCGGCTATATTTTACTTTTTTTAAGTTCACGACCAACTATTAGTTTCCACTATTTTAATGAGTCATTTTGGCATATTAACACTTTAATTGTTCATATTAATTATATTATTATTATTATATTCATGCAAGAAACTAAATCATAGAATATTCAGGATATTATGGCACTTTTTATAATAATTTTATACATTTTAGTAACACATATCGTCCAATTTGGTAGGGGTGTGGAGTGGAAACATAGTGGGAACTGAGAGCGCCACAAAAATAGTGTAACAATTCCTACGTGACTACAATTTTCCTATGAGTCTACCATTTACCAATCAATTAATCATTTCGAGAAGGGAAATAAACAATGTAATAATATTTCATATATTCAAATAAAATGACTCATACTTGGAGTGGACAAGTGTCTTGGAATGTGCTAGCTTTCCACCCACCCCCAAGCAAGGTGTAAAGGGTTTCTTTCAACTTTGTAATTTTTAACTTTATCATAGGTTCCTATCTTTCTGAAAATTTATTTTCTATTATAATTTACAAATATGCAAGTTTCACTTCATAGAACTACTCTTCCATAATTCATTTATGAAACTAATTATTCACAAGATTTATCTTATACTCTGCATATTAATCACTAGTACTTATGACTAGTTAAATGTAATATATATATATATATATATATATATATGGGTTGGTTATTATGAGCCACTTTCTTATTGTGTGTACGTGAGTCCTATTTTTATTACTGAATCATATGTATAAAATTACTGAATCAACTCTATAATTTATTGAACTCAAAATACAAAACAAAATATCGTCACCTCCACGATTCAAACACATGTAATTATATTTTATGAGTTCAGTATATTATATAGCGGCTTAAGTAATTTTATATTTCTGGTGCACTAATAAAAAGAGAACTCACGGACTTACGATAAAAAAGACTCATTTCTTCCATCTCCTATATATATATATATATATATATATATATCGCACACACGCTCCCAACCGAATCGATGAACAATAAATAAATTAAATTGTTTATATTAAATGATATAGTGGTCAAATGAGTACTTTCTTATGACAAATGCTTCAAATTCGAACCCAACTAACTCCTTATGAGCCAAGCTTCCTTATCATAAAAAAGATTTATCATTGTTGCATTGTGTTTTATTCCTTCATCATTAGAAAAAGAGGTATACATCTCCTATATATGTGGGCACATATACCTAATTCACATCTTGATATCGACAATAAATTTCCCTCGTCATTAAAAAAATTGTAGTATATTTTGAGTATTTTACAATTTTATTGAATGCTAATCATGTATGAAGTAATTGGATTATGATTCTCATAAAATTGAATCCTAGCTTGGGACAACATGAACCACCAAACTATAAGGCAAATCCTAATGCAAAGTAAGTAGTAGCTAAGGAAAAAAGGGTACACGGATTTCTTAATTAAATATTGATAATTAATTTAGTAGCTAAGGGAAAAGGCACGGAATATAATTTTACAACCATTTGTAGGTCATAATAAACACCATCTCATGATTTATAATGTAGAAATATTTTAACTTTAGTATCTATTTTGAAAAACAATAATCAATCTTCAAAGTTGAAGCATCTTACGTTGTGGGACAATGGAACCTTGATTGACCTCAGTTCGAATAACGATAACTTTGTAAGAAAACAATTAAAATGATTGTCCCAACTAAATTTGTCTCGTTATAGGTGGCATTTGAATAGAAAATCATTTTTAAAGTTTGATTATGCAAACAACCTTATGTGAGCATAGTAATATCACACAATTCATTATAGATATGCAAATAAAAAGAGTGGATCTTGATCCTTGATTTTGTTAACCAATTTGATTTATTTTTTTTATGTTATTAAACTACTAATTTGGCATTGCTTAATTAGTACACGTGGATGACATTAAGGAATATATTCATATGTAACAATATTTTTTTAAAGTGGGATACATACCACTTAATTTCTCAAAACTAAAACCTATCGAACATAATAAAATGACATCACATCACCCACCTTTATTCCCTTTGTCCACCGAATTAAATATTGAAGTAGGAATTGATAGATAACAGCCATGAGCTCAAATATCCCTCCATTTAATTAAATATATATGTATGTATATAGCAGTAATTAAAGAAGGATAAGTCCCACCTCTAAATATAACCTGAATAACTCAACTATAATGAGCCTGAAGTCCAATACATGTAATTAAAATATTATAGTTAAATGAAAATGTACAAATTCATGAGACTAAAGTAATTAAACATTTTGTTTATCTGTCGTCGATATCAATGGAACAGAAGGGGATGCGGGTGGGGACCCAATACTCTGCCTCCTCTTCTGGGGCGGTTGTCACCGATCATGGTATGCTTGCATGGTATATGAATCATACATTACTTACTTTGTATATGTACATATACATTCTCAACATTTGAATACTTTACAGTATATATATATACATTCTCGTCTCATACTAATAATTATGATGTATAATATCATAGAGATTTGTGTAGAATATGTGTCTACCAACTCCTAAAGTGGTACTTCAAACAAATCATAATTATAAGAATATCAATTATATGTAATTTACATACATTCTATCCAATAATAAATTACATATTATAGATTTTTTTATACAACTTATCCAACATAATATTTATATATACACATTCCGTTCATAGAAATATTGTCACGGTGTGCTAAGCATGAATTTTAATAAAATGGTTAGTGATATGTGAGTGGTAAAAGTATCTCACTTTAATGTGTGGTATGAATGGTGAGTTGTGTATATCCTACTAATATAAATAGAAAATGGCAAATTTTTCATGGAGGGACCGAAAAAAGACTGTGGTAATTTTTTTCGTGGACCAATAGAGTATTTTATAAAAGACATCAAATCAAACATATCACATTTATCAGATATTGTACACCAAACGAACCATAGGTTAAAGTTATACGCGTCTTATGTATTTCTACTTTTCTTCTGTTAGTCATTATATTTTTAGATTACACATATTTAGTATCAGAACAATAAGTTGCATAACATTCTCCTACACACGAAAAAAAGACATTGGAAAAGACCAAAATCGGTAGATGGCAACGTCAATTTTATCAAGCAACGAGGTATATATATACTCACTACATCCCAATTATATATATATTTATTTTTCTAGATATCCCAAATATATAGGTTTGTTTTTATAAAAAAAAAGTAAATTTTCTTTCCCAATGGATAATTGGGACGGTGGATGTATATATATCATATATGGGATCTAGATCAAATAGTATCATGTCCTCAGACAATACCGTACGTAGTATCCATGAAGTTCTTTTATAAAGTTGCAGTATTGTATATATAGTTACACATCTTTTGAAAATTACATTAATTACATGCATATAGGCATTAATGGTAATGTATGTACACAGTTTTGAATTTATATATGCGATCTCTCTCTATCTCATATATATATAGAGAGAGAAAGAGAGAAAGAGCAGAGGATCACAGCTAGCAAGTATTCCTATGTAACTCATCCTTAATATATAACTAAAACCAAATCTTGTCCATCTATTTTTCCAATCCAATGGCCCATAATAGGACACGTGGCATTGTTGAAAATTAACATATTAGTTTTTTTAATCACGCCAAGGTCATAATGGTAATTTTGATAAGATCACGTTTTTGTCTCCTAATTTTTCGGATATTGTTGATATGGTATCTTTTGTAACCTATTTTAACTCTTTTTTTTAGGAAATAAATCGCATAACCGAAATTTGTGTGTGTGTGTGTATTCATTTCCGAACCAAATCTTATTGCAAGAACTAAGACCGATATATAACCGTCAGATTTATAGATTGGATGGTTATAATTGAAACACGTGGCAACCCTTTTTATACCATTAAACCGCCCAATGTTATTTACGTAAACTAGCAATGCGAACATAATTAACCTCTCATAATATCACACCATCATGCATGATTATTTTAAGTAAATAGATATGCAAAGATTTGTATGCATTCATATATATAGATTTGACTACAATACATCATTATTTTCGCAAACAGACTTCATCAAACATACATACGTAGCATTATTTTATTACATGTATATCATTATTGTAATACAACTATTTCATTATTACAATAGACTTGTATCATTATTTCTACAAATATAAATTACATATCATCTCTCCATTACACATATAAAATTATTTTTCCAAACATATACCATTATTTCATTAGACATGTATCATTAGTTCTGGAAAATTTATTTCTTCAAACACAAATACATATCATTTTTCCATTACATATATATAATTATTTGGCTATACATATATCATTCTTCCATTAGACATATTTCATTATATTCGGAAAAAACTTTCACCAAACACACTACATATCATTAATCCCTACATTCACGGTAACTATCATATAAAGATTTCGTGGGATAATTAATCTCTACATTCATGGTAACTACCATATATGCATATAGAATTGATTTTTGTGTATGACATATCTACTCTTTAATGATGCATTTTTAATCGACTAATGATAACAATTTTAATAAAATCATAGACGTCCATCATTATATCTAATGGTCCAAAGTTGGTCTTAGTTATGTATTTAGGGTATAGATGCACCCCAATATATATATAGAGAGAGAGATAGATAGAGAGAGAGAGAGAAATGTCATGTTACATATCTTATGTGAGCATCATCCATGAACGTCGTTCTCGTTTACTCCACGTTTAACGTTATTTGTTTTTTTATACATTTAGTTTGAAGTCTAATACTTTAAAAGTTGTTATTAACATTATTAATTTTATAAATTACATAAAAATGAAAGATCGATATGTTATTTTATTCATTATTTGAAATTATAAAGATAATGAACAAATTGAGTTTTGAATTTTAAGTAATTTGTAAAATTAGTTATGCCAATAATAATTTTAATGTATTAGAATCAACATAAATGTATAAAATAAAATATATAATATTATTGTAAGTTAAAGGAGAACGATGTTTATAGATAGTTCTCATAATAAAAATATATATCATAACATTTCTCTATTTCACCAAATTTAGAATATTCCAATTTAATTTTTGAGAGGTAACTGCAATCTACAGATGCAATTACTTGTTCTCTAAATCCCTTTGAATTTCTATAATTTGGCATTGAATCTAGCAAAAATGATTAATAATTCATTAATTAGTCAATGAATGCAATTTTTTTTAAAAACTTTTAGTAGAGATAAAGGAAACTAGAGCGTTTTCAATATTTTATGCGTTGTACACGCACCATACATTTATAATTGCCATAACAAAAAGTTGTATTTCCTAAATCTTATATCATTCAATTAATTAATTCAATGTGAAAATAAGAACATAACTTATTAAACTCCATTATTTACGGCTAGTAAATAGTAAGTACTATATATATTGAAGATTAACAAAAAATATATATCTTAACAACCAGAATCTTCTGTTCCTCTTTTTTGTGTGTTTTTGTTTTAAACCCACAAGCTGTAAGCCTGTAACTTCATGATTTTAATAGGATAAATAGATTGGTTCTTATTTAGAATAATTTTTAAATAATTTGAAATGCGTCGTAATGATTTATTCTATGAAATCATAATTTTCAATCATTCTTGTTTACTCTTAATGGTAGACTTTAATTATTTGAAATCATTTATCTAGATTTAATTTCAATTTCAATTCTTGATTCTGAATGCCAATCAGAAGACTGCCCCTTGATGTAATTTGGTGCAGTTCCGTGGTTCTTGCCTTTACGAATGACAAGTTCCTGTTTTTTGCTTTGTTTTGTGGTTTGTTATTGGCGTTTCATGCAAGTAATATAATTCTCCCTCCTCATTATCCACCTAATTTGCTTTTTCCCTTTTAAAATAATATCGTTTATTCAAACAATCCATATCATTCTTTAGCGAGACAAAATTTACTGTCTATAGTAATTTTATTTCGAACAATAGCATGCAAATTATTGGATTTTAATTTTGTATACCAATTTAAAATATGTCCGATATTATTAAATTTTTATTTTCATATGATTCTAGTAATGAGGTCGGAGACCTTCCAAATTTGGTTTTCATATTCAAATCAATTTCAGTTAATCATCTACAAATTTAATTGAAAATAATCTTATTTTTTGTGAGATTGTGATGCAATGCAAAACAAAATCAGATGAAACAGAAAATTCAATAGTTGTTATGTAGATTTTTAAATTGATGAGCATAACTAAAAAATTAATTAAAATTCAATAATTTACAAATTATATTATTATGGCTGCAAATGCATAATCCTCTAAACTAAAAATCTCCTTAAACTCTCTTCCCTACCTTCCCAAAGACCAACATACAATTTTCAGCTGGTCAAACAACATACGCATAGGCATAATCCTCTAATCTCTCTCTCTCACGCTCTCTCACTCGCAAATGAAGGGGCACTTGAAGAACTCCCACAGAAGCAGATCGCCCAATAGATGACGAAACCTTTTTCAGCCGTCATCGCCGCTACCATACTATTCCTCGTGGCCGTGACCCCAGCGTCCGCCCTTGGTGGCTCCGCCGCCACCATCGCCGTCGTGTACGGGTCCTCCACCACCGTATGTTCCATAGCAGCAAACGAAGCCATCCAGCAAATCCAGTGCTGGAGGGATGGCCAATTACTGCCCCCAATCCTCCCCACAACCTCCTTCGACTACATCGCCGGCGGCCGCGACACCCTCTGCGCCGTCCGCTCCGGCGGCCTCAGCCTCCTCTGCTGGAACAGCACCTTCGATCCCAAAAGAATCTACAACACCTCCTCCGCCCCGCTAACCTCCCTCTCAATCGGTGATACCCAAATCTGCGCATTGAGCGTCGAAGATGCAATTTGCTGGCGCGGAAATGATGTTCCTCCCGCTGGATTTCGCATGATTTCATCGGGGCTCCGATTTTCCTGCGGAGTTGCTGAGACCAGCGGCAGGGTTGTGTGTTGGGGCGACGGCGTGTCTTCATCTTCAATCCAGTCAGATTTTGCGAATTTCTCAATGTTCAGTATTCAGGTCGGCGGCAGCCACGCTTGCGGAATTAGCAATTCAGGAATCGTGATTTGCAGAGGCAGCAACAACAACGGCCAGCTGAATATACCCTCCAACACCTCCGCCGATTACAGAGACCTTGCCCTCGGAGCAAACCACACGTGCGCGATCAGACGGTCGAACGGGAACGTGGTCTGCTGGGGCGGAGACGGAGAGTTTTCAAGCAGCATTACCAGCGGAATCTCATTCGAATCAATTGTAGCAGGCCTCAATTTCACTTGTGGTTTGACGCGCCGCAATTTCTCGGTCATCTGCTGGGGCGCCGGATGGTCTAACGCCACGGCCAATGAGCTGCCGTTGCACAAGACTCTTCCGAGGCCTTGCATCCAGATGCCGTGCTCCTGCGGCGAGTATCCCGATTATCAGACACTCTGCGTCGGCGACGGCCATATCTGTGCCCCTTGTGAGCCTATTTCCTTCAATCGCCCTCCGCCTCTGCCCCCACCGCCTCGTATTAGTCCTGCCGCCCCTTCGCGGGGGCTGAGAAGAGGCTTATTGACGTTTGCCATTGTCGGGTCGATCGCTGGCTTCGCGGGGATTTGCTCGGTCCTCTACTGTTTGTGGCGCAGCGGCGCTTGTTTCGGGAAGAAGAAGGTGCATAACTCTGTGCAGCCGACCATCACCAATTCGGTGGCGGCGGCGGCTCAGCAACCCAGCAGCAATCCGCCGTCGCGATCGTCTACGCTTCGGCGGCAGGCGTCGATGTTGATGCGGCGGCAGCGGAGCGGGACGTCGTCGAAGCACGCGGACAAGGCGGAGGAGTTTCTCTTCTCCGATCTCACAGAGGCCACGCACAACTTCGCCGCCGAGAACAAGATTGGCGCCGGCAGCTTCGGCGTCGTCTACAGAGGAAAACTCCCCAACGGCCGCGAGGTCGCTATCAAGAGGAGCGAATCCGGCCCCAAAACGAAGAAATTCCAAGAGAAGGAAAACGCGTTCGAATCGGAGATCTCGTTTCTGTCGCGATTGCATCACAAGCATTTAGTTAGATTGGTCGGTTACTGCGAGGAGAGAGACGAGAGGCTGCTGGTCTATGATTACATGAAGAATGGAGCACTCTACGATCACCTCCACAGCAAGAGCAACGTTGAGAAAGGCAGCAGCATGGTGAATTCGTGGCGGATGAGGATCAAGATCTCTCTCGACGCCGCGCGCGGCGTCGAGTACCTGCATAGCTACGCGGTGCCGCCGATCATCCACCGCGACATCAAGTCCTCCAACATCCTGCTAGACGCCAACTGGACGGCGAGGGTCTCGGATTTCGGGCTATCGCTAACGGGGCCGGAGGACGACCGGGATTACCGGCCGATGAAAGCGGCCGGCACCGTGGGGTACATCGACCCCGAGTATTATGGCCTCAATGTGCTGACGGCGAAGAGCGACGTCTATGGCTTTGGGGTGGTGTTGCTGGAGCTCTTGACCGGGAAGAGGGCGATTTTCAAGAATGGGGAGGAGGGGGGAGCTCCGATCAGCGTGGTGGACTACGCCGTGCCTGCGATCATGGCCGGAGAAGTCGGGCGGGTGCTGGATTGGCGGGTTGGGGCGGCGGAGGTTAACGAGTTGGAGGCGGTGGAGCTGGTGGCGTACACGGCGATGCATTGTGTGCATTTGGAAGCGAAGGATAGGCCTTGGATGACGGACATTGTTGCTAATTTGGAGCGAGCTTTGGCTCTGTGTGAGGATAGCCACGGTAGCATTTCGAGCGGGACAATTTCCATTGTTTCGGAGTGATTTTTATTTTTTATTTTTTTATTACTTGAAAATTATTTTAAGCAAATTGTTTGCTTGTAGATTTTCGGTAGTGCGTTCTGATATTGAGATTTAGGTTAAGGATTTTGTAAATTCATCATTGATAGTTGATAGTTTACGATTATTTGTCAAAGCAAATATGTTTTGGCTCCCATATGTGCAGATTCTTGGCTTTGACTATGAAAAGAAAATAATCCTATCTGTCGTTTATAGATTGCTATAATTAGGAATTGAAATAATGAAGATGGATACCGATGAATAGAGATAGAACAGAAGACGGACTCCAATTCTGGTAGGATATGGGCCTTCGGCCCAATACAAGACCGGCCCAGTACAAGACCGGCCCAAGACCCACCTTAGCACAGCCTAAAGGAAGACCGAACTCAGGCTTGCAGCTCGGCAAAGGGACCACGTTGCAGATCGGCCCAGACAAGG
>JAYDZE010569491.1:0-12004 GCA_034509125.1 Monilaria moniliformis
CAATGTCCTTATACCATCAACTACTATTCAGATGATACCTCAACTTCTGGATTTCTGGTTGAAGATGTTCTTCATCTCCTGCCAAGCCATTCAGACGTATCTAACAAATCTGTGAAGGCTCCAGTGGTTATTGGGTGCGTTTTGCTTTGCTCATACTTAAATGTGCCCGAGAACTACCATAAAGAAACATATTTCCCTTCTTTTCTTGATTCTTATGTGTTCTTATTTTAGATGCGGTAGTAAACAAACTGGTGGCTACCTGAGTGGAGTTGCTCCTGATGGTCTCTTGGGTCTTGGACTTGGAGAAATTTCTGTCGGAAGTATTCTTGCAAAAGCTGGATATATTAGAAATTCCTTTTCTCTATGTTTTAATGAAGATGATTCTGGAAGGTTACTTTTTGGGGACCAGGGAATAGCTGGCCAACAAACTACTCCATTTTTGCCTTTGCATGGGAAAAAGTAAGTAACAACAGCTGCTAATCTTTTATTCTTTTCTTTGTACATTGTAGACCAATTTTGATCCAGTTCATGATACAGTTTAACTTATATTGTCGGAGTGGATGCGTGCTGCATCGAGAGTTCATGTCTTGAAAATCTGGAGTTCCAGATGCTGGTCGACAGTGGGTCTTCATTCTCATTTCTTCCAGCACATATTTTTGAAAAGGTGGCTAATGAGGTAATTCTTTTTTCCTTCTCTTTTAGTTTTATTCATCCTGGTATCTGTTGTAAAAGTGAGCAAGTTTGCTCGACTCACTGTTTCGGTCGTAGTTTGACGGACAAGTAAATGCTTCAAAATCTAGCTTTGAAGGATACCCATGGAAGTACTGTTACAAATCCAGGTGTGTTTGTTTTGACTGTTAACCATGAGTTGAAACTACTTGTTGATTTATTTATCGACTAGAGCTGATTATTTTATGGTCAAACAGTTCCGATGGAGTGCCTAAGCTTCCTTCTTTTACTCTGATGTTTGCAACATCCAAAAGTTTTTTGGTCAAGAATCCAGTTTTTGTGATATACGGAACTCAGGTTCTTTGTTTTCTGGAGTTATAGATTGTTTCAATTGTTAATTCATGAACGAAACTTATGATGTGAAACATGATAAATCTCTGAATGGTCTGTTTTTGGTACAGGGTGCTGTTGGATTCTGTTTGGCAGTACAGCCCGCGGATGGAGATATTGGGACAGTCGGACGTAAGTGGCTAAGTGCATATTAATAAAAGCTTCTGACTTTTACTATTGGCAGCAATGAGTTGTGTGTCGTTTTCCATTTGGTTGGCTTCATGTGAGTGCCCTTTTGTCTATCATCTTTCTGATTGGCTATGCCTTGCAGAGAACTTCATGACTGGATATCAGATTGTATTTGATCGGGAAAACTTCAAGCTGGGTTGGTCTGAATCAAATTGTGAGCATCCATATTCTAGTGTGTGCTCAAATTTATCTATTTTGAGCATATGATACCATGCAATTCAATTGCATGGTTCTTTTTTTTTTTTTTTTTTTTTTTTTTTTTTTTTTGCATCTTCTGCTGATAAATGTACCCCTTTCAACAAAGTATTCTCAACCTAGAACCTCGTTTCTCTATCCAGCTCACGCCATCAACCCGAATATGTTAATCTTTCCAGGTAAGGATCTCGATGACAGAGCGCCTCCGAATCCATCAGGCAATAACAGCTCTTCCAATTCACTGCCGACAACACAGCAGCAGAGTGCGCCAAACAGTCAAGCAGTTGCTCCTGCAGTTGCCGGAAGGACGCCTTCCAAATCCTCTGCCACATGCCTGTCATGTTTGGCAAAGCTATTCTTGTTGATGCTTATAGCCCACTTCTCATAGAGTACATAACATTAGTTCTTTGTTAGTCCATGTAAATTCTGATTCCTAGCTTCATTCTTTCCCCTTGCATCATTATTATTCACCATCACAACTTCTTTATATATTCTTATTTAGGCTTTGAATTAGGGTGGTCATACATAGAGTTCTTCCTAGCACTTCTCCCCCCTCTATATTTACCCTTTTGCACTTGTGTATTTGTTGTATGTAATAGTATGAACTTTCTTCACATAGAGATATACATAATTCCCCAATTTTTGTTATATATTATATCAACCAATAGTACTCTTTTACAGTTGTCTTTGTTTGATTCTCTCTCTTTTGTGTAACTTCAATTTTACAGTCTTGTGATATTTCCATAGTTGATCAATGGCATCCAATCTGTAAGGTCTATTATTGCACGTTTTGCTACTTGAACTGCAAAAGATTGCATTTTTATGTACTATTTCTTGGAAAAGTTTCCTCCTACATTATAGGATGCTATCTTTAACTTGGAATTTATGTAGGCTCAGACTCTCATTTCAATAGGTAGCCTTTGAGGCAGGGCTTCTCTCAAATCATATTGATTGAACTTAGCTGGAGCCAGATAAACCTTATCTGTTTGACAAGTAATGAAGAATAATTTCTATGTTGATTGCAGATACTTTTTCATTTTGGCAGCAAATTTCAAACAATTGAGAAAGATTCTTGTTTACCTAACAAGCTTGGTGCATGTGTGTTTCTCAATCTAAGGAAAAGCATTTTATTTATAAATTTATGTTCCAACCTTTTATTATACAATGCTTGTGTAGACCACATTAGTCCAAATTGACAGCTTGCATAATTGAAGCATTATTTTATGATTCTTGATTTTTTGCACTGATGAATAATAACAACCCCCCCGCCCTGCGTTCCAGGCATAAGCAGTTTGAACTTTTGAAATGCCAGCTTGAACAATTGTCACTAATGGAATAGACCACCCACTCCTTAGAAATTCTTTTGTAGATATGAAGTAAAGACGTATATTAAAGAAGTGGAGAAATTTGCTCTGTTTATTCCTAATTAATGTGGGGAATATGAAGAGTCTACAATTATATAAATATTGGAAAACTAAATAAGGTGTAAATTTTGTTGATCGGTATCATTTTTGCACAAAATTTTGAAATAAAATACTTATTTGGAGACTAAGGGAGTATGCAACTAGCTATATGGCAACAAATATACTTGAGACTTACCTGAGAGTGCAATTTGGATTGATGCAAATATATATTAGATCTGGTTATAGACACCCAATTTTTTCTAAGATTGATAATGCTCTTAGCATTTGTGTTTATCTTATGAATTTGTGTGAGTGGTGAAATCTAGCAATACTAGCTAGATCAAGACATGATTTTTGTATGTTGAGTGGGGGAGTTGGAGGGTTTTGGACTATGTTTGTAGTATATGCTAGCAAGTGAAGACAGTGAGGGAAAAAGAATGAATAAACTATCAAGATTGGATGAGTGTGGCTTTTGAGAATTGGCATTTGCACCTCCTCTTCCAACTCCAATCCCAAAAGCTATTATTTCCTTTTGTTGTTTTGCATAAAGAGGAACTCATCCTAGCTCCCCTTTAAGCTTTTGGATCTTTAGGAACTATGTTTTTCATGTAATTTTTATTCTAATTTCATGTGTGTGTGTGTATTTTTGAAGGTATATGCCATTAAGTCTTAGAATTTTTTTTAAACGTTAGATATCACATGATTCTTAGTGAGTTTTCGTCGTCAAAATGTTGCTACAAGGGCCTTTACTTTGCTTGATAAATTAAATTAGTAAAACATGACCAAGTATTTGAAGGATTTATATGATCAAATGAGTTTTCAAATTAATCAATTCATCAACATAAATTGTAGATTAAAAAAATGTAGCGCAAAAGCAAAAGTCTCCATGAACCTATTGGAAAACAACACTTAAGAAATCTCATTTCATTAGTACATTGTATTGGAAAATTTAATATCTCAAGAATTGATGTTTGAAGTTGCACGGAAAGAACATTACATTCAAGAAAGACAACGTGTGACAAAAAATATTTGATTTCAAAGGAATAAGATAATTTTTTAATTGTATGACAACAAAGATTTATCTAAAACAATGATTAGGGGAAGGTCCATTTTTTAAAAATCTTTTGGTCTATAAAGAAAAATGTTGTGACAACCTAAATTTAGGCACCCAGATTTGTTCATTAATACAGATAAACATCTACATGTATGTATTCTTTTGACAAGATTAGAACACAATAATTATCAATACAGTTAAATGTTGACCTAGTTCGGCTAGTTGTGGCCATCAGAATATGAGATGCTCCTTAGAAAAAATATACTATTTAAAGTGAAATAATATCACTTTATCTCTATTTTCGACATATTTAATACATATAGATCTCATATTATGATCTTTTCTCTCTATTATTATTACTATTATTCTTCATCAAGAAGTATAATGTAAAACCAATACAAAGAGACCCGATGGAATTCATTTTTTGGGTTATTCTTGGTGTTATCAATTTTATCGTCGAATATCCAAAATTACAATTCAAATCATCAAAAAAAAATTCTAATTTCACGGTGTCAACTCTTTACTAAATTATTCAACTATTAGATGCTGGACAACAAAATTGATAGCATAATAGCAACAACTTAGAAGAAACGAACAAACTAAAAGATTAAAACATTATTAAAATATCTAAAAAACTGGTCCAATTTGCAATAAAGCCCAACAATTTAAATTTAAATGGCAATAATCTCCCAAAAGAAATACAAGTCAAAAAATTAGAGGGTCATATTAGTGATCCAAATTGAAAAATTTATTTATTGTGGGAGTTGCATGACATTTGGTCATGAGAATCTTCTTTTGGTGGGTACAATGGACAACACATGAAATAGTTACAACATTGAAAGACGTGGAATCTTTGGAATTAGGGCCCTAAATCATGGTAACCATTTTCCTTCCAGCTGTGTCTCCCAATCACCTATAAATCATTTCTATTTCTATTTCTATCACCCTTGCAAAAATCTCAATAATATTTTCTATGGTATGTTGTCATGTCCACTTTCAATATTTGCAATCTTCGAATTTTAGGGGGAAGTAATATCCATCAATAAGTGTGTGTGTATATATAAATAATGATCGGACTAATTATTACGTAGATTATCGCTTCTTAAATACTCCATCCGTCCGCCAATAGATGACCCATTTGAAAACGGCAAGGGTCTTAAGAAATGTAAGGTAACGTGAGTGAAAAAAGTTAATGGAATGTGGGCCCCACTTTTATATATTAGTTTTATAATTGAATGTGAGTAGAATGAGTTAGTGGATTGTGGGACCTACTTATCAAAAATAGTAAAAAGCAAATGAGACATGTAATGGCAGACGTACCGAAATGGCAAAATGAGACTTTTAATGGCGGACGGAGGGAGTATATATTACAATGATATTATTATTATTATTATTATTATTATTATTATAATATAATAGTACTTTATATAATAAAAATTCTTTATAAATCATAATAATATTTTTCTAATGATAAATCATAGTATATCACACAAGACCGATGATATATTATTAATTAAAACTAGGAAGAAATTTGTATTTGGCAATCCAAGTTTATCCATACTTTTTTCAAACTTAACTACACTTTCTCTAAAAGGCAAAATTAGTATCCTTAATTATCCAATAATTTATTTTACATAACAAATATTTCCAAAGATTATTAGGAATATATGAGTCAAGGTAAGGTGTAACATAATAGCCGCAAAAATACACTTGAATAAAGGAGAAAATATAAAGTTTTAGTCGAAAGTATAACACATTTGTGTGTTGTATTTGTATATATGTCCAACAACACCTAAAACTAGACGATTCCCTAAGCGTATTATTAAAAACGCGCTTTCAAGCAAGGTTGCTGTAATCCCACTCGTTTTGACCGTTGGATTTGAACTCCGTCGATCTGATCGAGCCACGTGTCCCATCTATTCCCCTCTATTATTGGTGGTTGCAATTTTGCTAATGCTGCACCATTACTATATTTTTTAATATTCTGCACTATTATTATGTTATGAATAAATCTTTCTTTTCTCTAATAAAATCCAAAAAAATTATACCTTGTCTTCTTTGCAAGTCAATGCTAATTCTCTTCTAATAATAACTAAAATGGCGATGCTAATTCTATTATATTGGTGTATTTCCTTGTTTTTAAAATTTAAAGATAGTGTTGTTTTCATTATTTTGGATCATGCATACAAAAAAATTTGAATATTTGCATTAGTTTAAAACTTGATATAATATTGTATAATTACATCTGTTACACCTTTTATGTCGAAGAATTTGAATTATTATTTTTTATTGAAAAAAATATTTCAAGATGGTGATTTTTTTTTACCACTTCCCAAAAGTACTCCATTTCTTGGGTGAACTTGGGTCTAAAAATTTCTCTCTGTTTCACTTTAAAATACTATCCTACTTTACTTTATATTTGTCCTCACTTTCTGTCACTTTCTCCTACATCTAGTAAACAGGAAATTCAAATATGAAAAAAAAATACTTTGAATAACATTCTATTAAATAATTAGCTTGTCAAAAAACAAAGCTGCGTTGTGGGAGGGGGGCCACAGCCAGCCCCATTCATCTGCAGCTGTTTGCACAAATGTCTATATAAACAAGTGAGCTCTGTGAAGCAAATATTTCAAAACTCAAAACTCAAACATTTGGTTCTAAATTTGAGTTTTTCTTATAAATAAAATAAAAAATGGGTGTATCAGGAACTTTAGAATACATTTCAGAGATGATGAGCAGCAGCCACAAGCACAAAAAGAAGAAGCAATTCCAAACTGTAAACCTCAAGGTCAGAATGGACTGTGATGGCTGTGAGCTGAAAGTCAAGAACGCCTTATCTTCTCTCTCTGGTATACCCCCCCCCCCCTCCTCCTCTCCTCTCTCTCTCTCTGGTCCTTGGACGCTCAAAATCACTCGAGATTCTTGAAAATATACAATTAGGATGCGTGTCACATTTCATAATTCTATGAAAACTTAATTTTACGTCGTTCTCGGTGCAAAATGTTATTTTTTTCATGTAATAATTAGGCACGAGTAAATTTACCTGCTTTCTCAATAATACGTACATGATAATATTTAGTTTCGAGTTTTTGAGGATTGCACTCGATCATGCGCTCGTACAGGATTAAAATTTATATTTATGGCGATGATCAGGTACGGAGCCAAGCCGTAGGCGCGACCTGACGACCTTCCAACCATTTTTTAAATTATTATATCTAGATTATACATATAATTCGGTCCATCTAAACAAAATAAAAATGTAATTTAATTGGTCAGCTCATTTTTAAAATCCTACTCCGTCCCTAATGCAGGAGTGAAGTCTGTGGAGATAAATAGGAAGCAGCAGAAGGTGACGGTGACGGGGTATGTCGACCAAGGCAAGGTGCTCAAGAAGGCGAAGTCAACGGGGAAGAAGGCAGAGATTTGGCCGTACGTACCATACAATCTGGTGGCGCAACCCTACGCGCCGCAGGCCTATGACAAGAAGGCGCCGCCGGGCTTCGTCCGGAAAGTCGAAAACCCAGCGGCAGGGAGCGTCGCCGCCGTGAAGTTCGATGATCCCTACATGGCTATGTTTAGCGATGAGAATCCAAATGCATGCTCCCTGATGTAGTTATGGAAATTATCAAATTAATTTTTTTTTAAAATTGTTTTTGGTGGTAGTACTAAATAATTTGATCGAAGATGTCTGTGATTTTTGTTCTAATTAAATTATGTAGGGGTTGTGGTGATTCGGATGATTTTTGGACATGTATAGGACTATGATATGATATATAATTTAATCAAGAAGATGAATATTTGTCATGAATGATGAATTGATGTGAATAGTTTATGGTATATATAGATGTGTGTTTCTTTCAAACCATATTTTATATGGATAATTAATAATTGTATAATCCTAATATTTGACATCAATAATGTCCATTGTGATCCGTGGATCTCTTGCTACCATTAAACTTTACATTTTTTATAGCTAGCTATATACTTCAATTATTGCGAGTTATGAGGGGGCAAAAACATAAGAGTGTTATTCTTCGTACGAGTGTACAAAAATCTAAAAATCAGGATAAAAAGTCAGACTTTTTGATAATTATATTTTGAATAAAAACAACGTAATTTACTAAATTCTGAGTTACCCGATTAATTTCACCACGTTGTGCACGAGTATAAAGTTCAAAGAAACAAGCAAGGTATAGCACTATTAAAATTTTGCACCACATGAATAGTTGTATTGGTGATTTTCAAATATTGGTAATATCAAGTGAATGGAAGCTAAAGTAAAATAATTGAAGCTGATGGAATCTTCCCACATTTTTATGAGCAGCTTTTTAAAGCAATATTTCATCTCGACGATCACCGACAGTTTTTGAATTCTCGTAAAAGTCTACCTTTTGAAATTGGATCCCGCTGAATTTATTTTATTATATTTTTTGTTGAATATATGATATACTTAAAATTCATATAACAGAATTTGCATGGGAATATTCGACATTCAAAATCTTCCTGGCGACAAACAACGTTGTAGTTGAATCCTTAAGGCTCCAAAAGGTGTTGCTGCAAAAACAAAAGCATAAATATACATGCAAATAAAGAACTTCACTTTCTTTGTTGGAAGAATATTTGCAAAAAAGAAAAATTAAAGTAGCAGTAAAAAGAAGTGTAATAGATGTCCACAGCCAAAACCACCACCACCAACTCCTTCTCTTCTTCTTCCTATTCCTATTCTTCTTCTTCCTATGTAGCATTATTTCGATTTTTTCTGATAAAAAGAATTTAAGGTTTTAAGCACATATATAGACTTCAAATAAATCACATTCCCAAATTGAAATGAGGCAAATTTGATCATATAAATGGAAGATATATGTACTAAATTAATATAATGGGCTTTAATAATTAATTAATTATTACAAACAAAAGAATACAAGTTCACAGATCATGGACCCATGGAACAGTTAATGTATATATTTCACTATTGTAGAGAAGTGAAAAATAGTTCATCACTTCAAAACGTGAGAACAATGTACTATGTACCATGAATTATTTATGCATCAGTTGGCATACACGTGGAATACCGAAAGTAGTGGATTCACTTGCAGGATGCCAGGATTCGATCAAATCTCAAGAGGATTACACAACAAGTAAGTATCTCTATATGTCGTGTAATTAATTGTTCAACTCACAACATCGATTATATATCTAGATCATATTATTTTCTATAATTTCTGTTGCGTATCATTAGATGATAACAAGAATTTCTAACAGTGCTATAAGAGCCTGATGCTCGATTCATAATTGATTTTGTGTGCTAATTATTTGTGGATTAATTTTAGAAATTAAAATTTTGTAAATTGGAATTTTGAAAATCGAAATTGGATTTCAAATTAAAGTAGACATTTGATTTTTGTTTGTTAAATCAATTACTCCATAAAAATGAAATATGAATGTTGAACCAAACAATTAAAAAAAAAAGAGAAAAGAAACAACAAACATAAAAAAATGGTAAATTTGCAGCGGACAAGCAGCGCGCAGCGCCGCCACGATGACAACGCCATTATCCCAGCCTTAGCTTGACCGCCCTATTTTTTTATATTTTTACGTCACCCGGCACGACGACAACACCATTATCCCAGCCTTAGCTTAACCGTCCTATTTTTTTTAATATTTTTACGTCACCGATAATGGTATCCTAAAAAATGTGATAATAAGGAATTTATGACATGTATTTAAAAGTTGCTGATGAGTTCTCTATCAAGGCATTAGTTATGGCAAAAAGAAAGAAAGAAAAAAAAACTAATTTGGAAAATCAAATGTTACCACCAATGTTGGTTCTAGAAAACTAATTTCGTATAGGTGGAAAATTTTGTGGTATCCATATAAATTGTGTGTCAATTTTTTTATCTATGACAAGTTGTTGACGACAACGATACATGGAAAAATAAAATAAAATAATTAATATTAGACGACATAAGTTTTAAACTAAATTTCCAAATCAAATGCACAACACAATACAGAAAACATACACAACCTAATAGATAATACCTGTGTTTCTAATTGTGTGCGTGTGTGTTAACTTTAAATTTTCAAAAAAATTCGGATAATATGAAAATAAAACTATACCTTAAATAGCACAAAATTTCTGATGGTTAGGACTTGAAGAGAAATAGGCTCTCAAATTGGGGGCCGCAACATACCAAAACGTAAGAAAATGCCCAATAGATGGTCCCAACATTGGCCAAATTGCTTTATTATTTATTTTCGGAGTCAATAATATCACTCTTTAGATCAATATTTGCTCCTTTTTTTTTTTTGTTCATGAATCAATTACGTTGTCGGTATTCACAAAATTGTATCCAATATCATGATCAATTTTTTATATGTAGATCAAACTCAATTTTATAATATTGAATAGTCTATCTAGCACAATAAAATTTGCATGTGATTATGCTAAGCACAGTGTTTCCAAATTATGTGGAAATGAACAAATCTTCATGTCATTGTATAAGTTTGAGTTCTAGTTCCATTGAACAAGTGGTTGTGATCTAGACCACTATAGCAATATTAAAAATTTGGTCCGTTTCTATAAATTTTTATATATATATTATGCTACAAACGTGTACTACATGAGCTAAACATTTACTTTCTTAAAGTTCTTTTGAGACAAATATATATCTTAGTTTAATATTATATAGCAATATTGAATCTCAATAAAACTATAAAACATTCCTTAACATAAAACGAAAAAAAATGATGCAAAATTACTTAGAAATATATTAAAAAAATTTACTTGACGAGTGAGTTGGGCTTGATAATTATCCATATATATGTAAAGGCCCAACGTTTTTATCATATTAAAAGTTTATAATAGGCCGGCCCATTTATTTCATTTCAGCTGTTTTAATTTTCTTACATTTACTGCACTATTTATTTATTATTTTATTTTTAAAATTGGGAGGGTTTTAGAGAGAGGAGTTGAAAGCAGCTACTTTGATACTCTCTCCATTTCTTCGTCTTCTAGGGTTTCTACTACATTTCTATCTCAGATTCGAATATGAGGTAAGAATTGATCCTCGTCAAGCGTTTCCTTTTTTTTTTTTTTCTTTCTAATCATCGTGATGCTGATAGTCGAATTGTGTACCTTTTCTGTTTACTTCGCATTTACTCTCTTTTTTTTTTGGTGATATTGATTCGAGTTTTTGAGGACCTGGTTGGTCGGATTTTAGCTCTTGTTTATGTATCTATTTGCATGTTTGATGACGAGAAAATTGAATTTATTATTGTTCGATTTATGAGCGCATTTTCTTCATGATTTTGATCCATGCCCATGGATTCCTAAAATCTTTAACACACCTATTCAGTTATAGCTGTCACCATTGCTTCCAATTTGCCAATTTCCAGTGGATCTAACATTTTTATCTCTTGACATCTAATCTGCTCAAACGGGTCATTTTGTTTCAGGGAGCAGCTGACTGCTTATATTGAGAAAATTTATGGTATTATTCAAGATAATGCAAAGAAGGAATTGTCACCAGTTCTTTCTTCATGTATCGAGGTAGAATTTTACATTATTTGGAACTCTATAATCTTCCAATAATTATGTGATTAATCTTATATTGCCTTTAAAATTACTTCATTCTTACTTTGAGTTTTACATTTACTTTCACGCTATACTACTTCTGGAATTATATATTATATTTGTGGTCTTCTTTAATTTCATATTCCATGTTCCCAAAGCAGCAACAATTTTACATTTACTTTCACGCTATTCTTGTTTAAGGGTTAATTCTAAGACACACTTGAATATATTGGTTGGTTTATATGTGAATAAATCAATCCGAGTTTATGCTCTTCTAACTGTATGGTCCTTGCTAATCTTGATGGTAACTACTCGATAACAGAACTGAAACTGAATCGCTTTGCTTTTATTTCATCAAGTTATTGGTCTTCAATTCTGTCTGTTTATATTGATTGCTGAAGCATATGGATGTTGTTTTGTTCCCCATTTTTCTTTCATGACGGGGGTTGTGAAAGCTGGAAGTCAAGCTGATAGGATTGTGAAAGCTGAAGCTGAAGCAAAGAAAATAATTGACAAACTTACGGAAGTCAA
>JAYDZE010569502.1:0-12004 GCA_034509125.1 Monilaria moniliformis
TTTATTTGGTTCTTTTCCCATGTCGTAGTCGTCGAACCAAACTAGGACTCTTGTTTCTTATATAAGGCATGTAATCTCCCAAAAGAGGATATCAATAAGAAACTACTTTTCCTAACCCTAAAACTCTCTCACGTCTCTCTTTGGCCCAGCCAGTTAGGCTTTCTTTCTTCTCCTCATGCATGTTTCGTGGATTTTTCTTGACATTAACCCCACGGGTAACATATTAACTCTTATTTCGTTACGTTTTCTATAAATAAACAATTAGTTCTTCTATTTATTTTTGCTAAAATGAGAGGCTCGAGCCCAGAAAAAGGGCGAGCAGAAGTATAAAGCGCAGCTAAAGTCCAAACAGCAAAATAGGAATACAGAAGCCAAAACAAGAGCCTAGACAAAAAAACACAGCAGTTCCAAAAGGTAGCAAAAACCAAACATAGAAAGACTAGTCTAAACCTATTCTCAACAACACAACAACTCCACAAGTGTCAATGACATAAGGTGAAATCACACGCAGCTAAGGAATGAGACAATGACAGAATAGTGGGATTAGCAAAGAACCTGGGACTCAACCATCGCTCCCGTCTCTGATATCACTTAGCTCCTTAGTTCCTCAGTCGTCGTACCCGCTGAAAGGGGGAATACGGGCCCCAACTTCTTATCCATGAGTATATGCTACTCGAGAATCTCTATGCGACTTCCTTGCTCCCTGTCATTTTCTGACCAACTCTAAATTATCAATCATTTGCTTCGGTGCGAAAGAGAAGCTCAGACACCACCTTTTCGTTCATGTTCTGAGGCGCCATAGAAGTCTCTTCTTTTCGAAGTCTTAGTTAGGTTTGAAGTTTTGGAATGCCATTTTGTTTCAAATGTCTCAAAGACCACACAACGATATAGAATAATGAGATCCACAAATGATTATCGAAACTCTGAAATAAGCCCCAGACCAGGATGATAAGCAAGTCTTCGTATCTTTTGGTAAGCAAAGGGAAGTATTCCAACGGTTGCAACAGTAATACCATAAATTGCTTGAGGGACTGCAGTAGAAGAAAAGATGTTCCACAATTCAGATTCCTCTTTGCAAAGAATACATCGATCGTCGTCAATTCCTGCTAGTCCCAACCTATAAAGCCTCTCTCTAGTATTAAGTTTTCCTTGGATAAGGAACCAGACTTGTAGTTGTGCTCTAGGTGGGGCTTTGTTTCTCCAGGCGACATTTCCTTGAACTCGAGATGGGTTATCATCTTCCATGAGCTTGGTGACCTGCAAAACAAAGTCAGAAACTAAAAAGAAAAAGGACAAGGCATTCGACCACACTGTCTTATCACTCATGTTTTCTCTAAGCTTTGTATGATTCACGACATTGATGAGTTCCCCGAATGATTCTTCTTCCTAAGCAAAAAGCTATATTCTCCATCTAAAAACCCATCTCCATGCTCAATTTTCCCATTTCTCCGATTGAATTGTTCTTTTGACATGATAACGCAAATGATTTGGGAGATATGCATCTAAGACTGTCATTTTCCATCCACAAGTCTAGCCAGAATCTCGTATTAGCCCCATTGCCTACCTTAAGTCGAATACCCTTAGTTGCCACATTGTTCACTTCTTTGTTAAAGCTACCGAGGTTCGTGATTTGGCCCAAAGTACTTGATTGCCTTTTATCATCCATATGTTGAAAGTCCCCAAAATGCATGGTATCATGGTTGGATTCCACAATATCCTTTCATAAAACACCGAGACCCCCTAAACTCCTCGGCTTCTGTATGATAACTCATGCAATGAGCTTCCCCCTTATCCCCCTCTTTCCTGGCCAAAAATAATATTCTTTGTAGTTGAATAATGTGATTTGTCACCTTCTTAGGCACACAGAAGATGCTGAGTGTTGGAACAGAAGTAAAAGACAAAGTTCACAAGTCTAACAGAAGAAAACAAAAGAAAAATCTCAAAAGATCAAATAATAGTCAACTTTCCCTAACTAGTTAGGGTCCTCTTGTACCTTTTCTCAAGAACAATATGCTTTCCATATAGAGCTAGGAACCACTCTATAAGAAAGTATAATTTGTAACATTTGAATTATCAAGAAATGGAGATTCAAAACTATTTCTTTTCTCTAAACCTAAACCAAGACTGAGATAGTACATCAAAATATTATTGAGCACTTATTTGATAAGTATCAGTTTTCCCACTTTTATAAGCTCCTTGTCTTTCAAAGAAACAGTTGTTTCTCCACTTTCTCAATGATTGGTTTCCATGTTTGGATTTTGCGTGGGTTCGCACCAAGAGGAATGCTAAGGTACGTAATGGGCAATTTGGAGACGCTACAGTTTAGGGAGCTCTGAATTTGATCCACTTAATGACCATCACAATTTAAATAAATGAGGGTAGATTTTTGGTAGTTTATCCGCAGTCTCGTCAAAACAGCAAAACACCTAAGAAATTTCTTATAATTGTCTAAAATACTACTATTAGCCGGGGCGCAAAGATGATTGTGTCATCGGTGAACTGTAGGTGAGTTACAATTTACAGGCATATGTTTCTTCCCAACTGTGACCCCCTCAATAACTCCAATCTCCTTACCTTTGATGATGAGTCTATTAAAGGATTCTGCCACCAAGAGGAAAAAGAACGGTGACAAAGGATCTCCTGTCTCAAACCCCTCTATAGTTGAAATGGTGAGTTTGGCGAACCATTAACTAGGACAAACATCATCGCCGTTTTAACACACTCCATAATCCATGTTGTCCATTTGGCTCCAAAGCCCATACCTTGCATAGTTTCCTCGAGAAAGCTCCATCAGACAATGTCATACGCCTTCTGGAAGTCAAATTTGAGGATAACTACTTTCTGATTTTTCCTTTTGATCCACCAAACAGTTTCGTTTGCTATCAGGGCCCATCTAAGATCTGATGGTTCTTGATAAAGGCTGACTAAGATTCACCAATCAAATCTGATAGCACTTTGGCCAATCTTTTAACCAAGATTTTGGCAATTATTTTATAAAAACTGCCAATCATACTAATCGGCCGAAAATCTTTAATATTCACTGCTACTTCAACTTTCGGAATTAGAGTCACCCACGTACGATTGATTTCCTTGGGTAGTCTTCCTTAGTCAAAGAATTGGAAGATGAAATCTAACACCTCCTGACCAATATCCTGCCACATATTTTAGGTCTGCCGTCCAACAATCATGAATGAATTTTCATTTCATTCTTATATTTTTTCCATGCCATTCTTAATTCACTTTTCGAATTTTTATAGTGAGATTCATTAAAAACTCTAAGCCTTTTTTATGTGAGTTATTATAGAGCGTAACTAGAGCAAAAATTTAATTTCCGAAAAGGAAAAATAACTTTGACCCATTTTGTTAGTAGTTTTTATATATATTTCTAATTGGTAATTTTAAATTTGATTGGCTGCATTGACAGAATAATTTTTACACGACTTTCGGTTTACAAATTTGGCTTTTAGGTTTTTGAATTAAAAAAAAGCTCTCGAAAATTTGTGTAATTTACGACAACAATTTACTAATTTTCATGCATGCCAAGTTGATGTGGCATAAATAAATATCGAGTACCGTATTTTTTCTAACCCCCCCCCCCCCCATTGGACAAATCATATGCCACATTAGTTTGGCCTGAATGAAATAGCCTATAGATGTGAAACAATATTAAAAGTCATGTTGTAGATCTAAAAACATGCAAAAATTGGGAAAAAGTCATGATAGTAAATCCATTATAATTTGATATATGGATGGAAAAAGTAAAGAAAAACCATTATTTGACGAGACTAATACGATAAATAAGCTCAATATAGATATCATATATAATATGTAGGCTATTGTATAGAATTATTTATAATTGATTTGTAGTAATCTATTCTATATATGAAAATTTACAATGATTTGACTCAAGTTGGATTAATGAGTGTAATATTTGAACGTTATATTAATGAAGACACGTCAATCACATAAATCTATATCCAAATGTCATAATCCTCAAATCTCAGTTGTTATGTACTTGTATCGCAAATGTTGAGTTTTAATTGTTCTTTTCAATTATTACATAAGTTAAGGAAATATTAATATGTTACAATGAGTAGTGGCCGACACTGGTAATTTCCTTATATCCATTTTAGAAATTTTAAATGGCAATATAATTACGATGATCGATTGGGTTATAATCCAATTACAGAAGATTAAACAAACAATTAACACATATATTAGGGTTTCTGCCCTCACTACTCAATAAAAACCGAAGCATATATCTCAACTCTGGCTTTAATCAATGACTATTTGATACATGTTACATAGTCAATAATCATTAGTGAAGAAGTTGGTTAAAATTCTAAAATGGCAATATGATAATATATACAGCAGGATAACATGCATGATTCGGTTTAACAACCAACTAATCTTGTTGAATATGGAAGAAATAATAAATTCTGGCCAACACGTCTTAATCATTAATTAATGGCCGCCCTAAGATTAATACAACACGAATGTTTCTAGTAACGTGAAGGTACTTATACAGAGTTTGTTCTAATTAATGATCGTGATTATGTCACCATCACTAACTCAATTTTATAGATGCTAACTAAAGTTTAATAATCGATTTTTTTTCTCTCAAAATGAGTAGTATTTAGAAATTTGAAAAAAAAAAAATCAACTATGAAAGGAGGTACTGTATAGCATATACATGTAAGCAGTACTACAAACATGCACCACCCATGTTCACAAAATCCGATATATTTAGTTGACGTCTCAAAGTTATTTTTTGCATCCATTATATTCCTTATACTTGAATATTTCACCAAATAGGAAAATTAGTTGAAATGTTTCGACTATAGATAATGATAAGTTCAGTAAAAATAATTATATTTATTAGAATAGGTACAGATAATCTGAGAAGATTAATAACACTGCTCAGTTTCGATGGTTGACTCAGACACTGTTACTTTAATGGTTGACGAATTAAGTGAGAAAGTCTCTTCAACAGTCTAAATTCCAACCAACTATCTAATTATTTGTTTATTTATTAGGGCATCCGCAAAGCGGACCTCCCACGCCTTTCACCGAGGGCACGCGGAGGGCTGCTAGTGTTGCAGAGGTTGATCGGCGGGCTTCGCCGCGGTTAAGGGCGCCGTGTCCTTATTTCCCACCACGCGCACCACTCGTGGGCAGCTTTGTCAATTGCGTGGCACGTGCAGGCGAGTGGGCCGAAATTTACATGTTTTTTTAAATTTTCGAAAATTCAATTTTTTTTTTCCGATCGCTTTTCGACAGTTTTTTTTTAATCTAGTCATTCAACGGCTAAATCTTTTTTATTTATTTTTTTATATCTATAAATACCTTTAATTTCATCTCATTTTCACACTATAATTTCAATTCTTCTTCATTTTTTTCCGGCTTCTCTCTATATTTCAATCATTTTCTATCTCAAATTCGTCTCATTTATATGGATCCATACGACACTGGAAATTTCTCCAATGAAGATGGTTCGTCCAACGAGTGAAACAACCTTCTCGAGGTAGTTCGCAATGCGGGAGCAACCATAATTCGTTATTTGATGGAAATGAAGGTGGCCAACGAAGTTCGATTGAGGACGTACGTGCACCATGAACGAGAAGCCGCCGCCGCACGCCCCGTGGAGGATTATTTCTCCGACAATTTGCGATGTGTATTTCGTCGCCGGTTCCGTATGCGCATGGCAGATACATTGGCGGCATGTGAGGCATTCTTCCAGTAGCTACTGAACGGGCTTGGGCGGCAAGGGCTTTTGACGCTGCAAAAATGTACATTGATGATCCGACAGTTTGCGATGGACGGATGTGCCGATCAATTCGACGAGTACTTGCACGTCGCCGAATCGACCGACTATAGATTTGGCATACTTCTTTGGTGTCGCCGGCTCTAACAACGACACCATCGCTCTCAAACACTCTGATGTCTTCAACAACGAGTTGGGTGGTAGGGTGTCAGCGGTACTATTCATGGCCAGTGGACGCCGTTACAACATGGACTACTATCTCACTGATGACATCTATCCGAAAAGGCCAACGTTCGTTAAGACCATTTTGTGTCCAACTGAGCCCAAAAGAGCTCGTTTTGCCTATAAACAAGAGTCTGCTAAAAGGACGTGGATGAGCATTCTGAGCTCTTCAAGCTCGATTTGCGTTCGTCAAAGATTCGGGGTGTATGTGGTACAAGGACGTGCTCGCTAATATCATGTATATGTGCATTATATTGCACAACATGATAATCAAGAACGAATGAAGAGACACCTTTAATTGGGAAGACGAAGACATGACTGACGCCTCGAACTCCCCGATCGCATGTAAAAACCCATCTCGAGGTGCACCTACGACATTCCGAGATTACCAAAAGCGTCGTGAGTTGAAACGCGATCGCGAAGCCCATAGGGAACTCCAACAAGATTTAATTGGCGTTTCAATCCCCTTAATGAATGATTATGATTTTTTAAAGAAAGAATTAAAAAAAATTAAGAGACATGAAAGCTATGAATAATGATAAGGGAAGGAAAATTTTAGTGTTTAGGGTTTTTGGTGTTATGTAATGAAGATAAAAGTAGATATATGAATAACGCAAGCAAAGGAAAATTTAAAGGCTTATAATTATGAATGCATTTATGTCAAATCCAATCAACTATTAGTGAGTTCAAATTATTTTTGGCCATTTTGATCTTTTTTTTAGTTGAGGAAGGATCTTATTTGATGCGGAATGAGTTGGTCGAGATCTTTGATATAGTGTAAAAAGAATTTGTGATTAACATAAAGTATGCTTGTCGTAATATAATTTAAGCGGTTCATGAGTTAGTTTGCAGCTAGTTTAAATAATAGAGGCATGTGAAAGTCTAATTTTTCACAATAATTGTGTATTATGCCGAATGACTTGGTGGACTAATGAAAAAAACAATACGTTATCTTTCTCCTCCACAAAATGAAAAAAGAAAAACAAGTGTGGCGGCATGATTAAATGAAAATGGTAATTTCAAAATTGGGATTCCTACTTCTTACTATTGGTTCTCTGTTTCAACGGACAAGCCCATTTTCCCGTTTACACAAGATATTCAGACCAGCCCGCTAGGCTGCGGTTTTTTTAGGCCCGGCCCGTCACGCATTTATTTTTCTAAATTTTATGGCGGGAATTAAAAATATTTGCACTTACACCCCGAAATCTCCCGCCAGTCAGAAAGGCATCGTCATTGCCATATATAAACCCTAACCCCACTACTGCCCGTAAAAATTTCAACCCTAACCCTAACCCTAACCCTCCCGAATTTTCCCTCCAAAACCCCGAAATTTTTCCTATTTCTGTAGTAATCGGGGTAAGATGTTGGAGCTCCGGCTGGTGCAGGGGAGCCTGTTAAAGAAGGTTCTGGAAGCGATCAAGGAGCTGGTGACCGATGCGAACTTCGACTGCTCCGCCACCGGTTTCTCGCTGCAGGCTATGGATTCCAGCCACGTGGCGCTGGTGGCGCTGCTACTCCGGTCGGAGGGCTTCGAGCACTACCGCTGCGACCGCAACATCTCTATGGGGATGAATCTCAACAACATGGCTAAAATGCTCAAGTGCGCCGGCAACGACGATATCATCACTTTGAAGGCCGACGACGGCAGCGATACCGTCACCTTCATGTTCGAAAGCCCCAGTACGTTCCCTTTCCTTGATTCCATTTCTAATATTGATGTTTTTTACGATAATTTTCCAGCTATTTATTTCCCTTCTCCAGATTCGAGTATATATGCCCTAAATTAGATGCTAAAATATATGTCTTGTAGTAAGGATGAGTTTGTTTACCTCCATATGTTGAAAATGAGTGCTTTTACCTTAATGAATAATGATGGCAATTTTCCTTTTTTTGGGCGACCTGCTCTAGCTTTCATTTTAATTTTATAATTTTTAAATTATGTTTTTTTAAGTATATATTTTAAAATTCTTCAAATTAAATATTTTACATCCATTAAATATTTAAATAGAATCTTCTTTTCGTATATTTTATTATTAAGATTTTATATTTAATATAAAATTATATGAAGTATGAAACTGACTTTTTTTTAAATGTTTTAGACTTTGAATTTATATTTATTATATGATTTATATATTTAATTTTTATATAGGTTTATATATTATAAATATAGAACTCTTAATAATAATAAATACATAAATTAATTTTTGTCGTTTGCTTATAACTCGATTAGTCCGTTGGATTAGCCCGAAACCCGAACGTTTAGGGTTAGAGTTGTAAATTTCTAATCCGATAAAATTCCAACCCGATTAGCCCGCACTCGATTAATCCATAATCCGAATAGGGCTGATCCGAAATCCGATGGGGTGATCCGATTGACATCCCTAGCTTTCTGTTATAGTGTCATTGCCCCAAAAAAACATCAAGAAGGTGAGTGATGTGATTTAATTGAGTGGTTATTTTGATCATACCACTTAGATTTACATATGTGAAGGTGAATGGAGTTCTATATAGCCATCTTTGGTGATGGAAGTTTGGTTGTTACTTTAGTGTGTAGAACCATGATGCACGAATGTGTTGGTAATTTGGCAACATGTGTAAAACTTTTGTTTGATTTGATATTTGCATCATAAAATCTGTTTTTTTTTTTTTTCAATGTTTGAATGTAATGCAGAGTCTGTTTTTGTCAAATTCTGATGTTTTACCAGCACAAGATAAAATCTCAGATTTTGAGATGAAGCTAATGGACATTGACAGCGAGCACCTAGGAATCCCAGAAGCTGAGTACCATGCCATAGTTCGCATGCCATCTTCTGAGTTTGCAAGGATTTGCAAAGATCTTAGTAGCATTGGTGACACAGGTGATGTGCCAACATACTTGAATATAGTGGCCAATACTAATATTACTATATTACATCACTCTGGTGCAAGGAGTGTATATCTATTAAGTAATGTAATTCATTATAGAACAAAATCAGTACCAATCTTCTAAAATGTAGAGAAGTTTGTGTATAATAACAATATTGATATGTACAAAATTTAAAGAATTCAATAATAAGAATTACTAAGTTTGTCCATAAAATGTTATCATTTAAGTTTGACATGAATTTTAATAAATATTTGGTAGATATTTTGAGTGTAGAAAGAGGCTCACCCCTGTCTCTGTTTCTTGTAGTTGTCATCTCTGTTACAAAGGAAGGCGTGAAGTTCTCAACAAGAGGTGATATTGGAACTGCAAATGTTGTATGTAGGCAGAATACCACTGTTGACAAGGTTAATTCTTCTCATCTTCAGTAAGGACATAATAGTAGTTCTCATGAATTGCTGACGACTGATACTCTTCTTTTCTTGTGTTTTGCAGCCAGAAGATGCCACTGTAATTGAGATGAATGAGCCAGTATCTCTCACATTTGCTCTTAGGTATCTGAACTCCTTCACTAAGGCGACCCCATTGTCAAGCACTGTCACCATAAGTTTGTCCTCAGAGCTTCCTGTGGTGGTCGAGTACAAGATTGCAGAGATGGGCTACATACGATTCTACTTGGCTCCCAAGATTGAGGAGGATGAGGAAGAGACTAAGCCTTGATCTGATTACAAAGTGACTTTCATCTTGCTGAAAGCCAATCCACAAGCCTGAGTTATTGTATATCGTTTTGGTGCTATCTGTTCCAGGATTTGTTACTCATATTCTGTTTGATCGTGTTACTTTATTTTTCAATGTGCTGCACTCCTAAATCGATGTATTCTGATTTTCTTAAGGTTATTAATGGATAGATACTTGCACCTTCCACCATATTCATCCAGGTGTGAGGTTATTTTTTATTTTATTAGTTTCTTAATTTATGATTAAAAAATTTGTATGGTTGATTACCAATTTACCACTATAATAGAGAAATATGTCAAAGGCCAATTTTAGCAAGAGTCCCAAGTGTAATTTGTGAAGGTCTATCTTTGTGAATTTTTTTTGAATATCCAGTTTCAGGTCCCTCATGCATCGTGCTCTTGTTCTTCTACTTGTCTAGGGTGATTAGAACTTCAGAAACCTTTCATGGCTATGTCCTATGTGCTAATAATTGACACTTTATAGTTTATATACAGCTAGTTATTATTATTGGAAATATATATATATATATACTACCTGAATTGGTTAGGGCAATTCATGTACAAGTTATAAAGTAATATGATCCACTTCCTATATATATCTAAATGGATAAAGTGTCATAATTCTAGAACTTAAGTACCAAAGGATTCTTAAATATTAATTATCTTGTATCACAATAGATAAAACCTATGTATATTAAATTACTAAACTATCCTTATAATTCAAAATAAATAAGGATAAAAATCTTTATAAGGAACTAAGCATATAGACTTTCATATAAGTAATAGATAGTAATATTTCTCCTATTCAGTTACTAATCTGTAATAGCATCAATAGCCACTGTCGCCTATCCTACCAAGCCCTCTTTACCGGCAACCATCATAGTCACAATTGCCCATCCAAAATGGTCAAAATTATGTCACCGATGAAAAAAAGGATAAAATATGGACAAAAAAGAAAGTGAAATAAGCTTGGAGTTTCAGATAACCGAACCATATGTTAATACTTCACTCACGTTCTAAACCACCTAAATCCAACTACATATGAGAGAGATACAAATCCTGAAATCTTCATGGGGACTCCAGTGTGATTCGTGTTTGTCGCTGCAAAACTCAGTTGCCTCAGGTATAAGTACCCTTATGTTCCAAATCTTAAGCAGTCACTGCATGAGGGTAACAATACGACTCGAAAACCATTGTTGCATGTCTGAGGCACTTGGATTTCATGAAAAAGTGCTCCCCTGAAACTGTTCAAATATTATGAAAACAACAATCATAGACCTCCACCACAGGAAGGTGGTTGGAGCTTTCCTTAATATCCGAGCTATTCCCCAATCTCATGTGTTGAGCAACAGGACTAAGAGGAGCTGCATTTGCTTAAGGAAAATCACGGTGAATAAAAACTGCAGAAATTGTTAAAAGTGCCTCCAGTCATCACCAGCATATATTGCTTGATCACCCAGCTCTTCCTCAATTCTGAGCAGCTGCAGATACAAAAAAGTTTAGGTATATTAGTTTAAGCCAAACATGCATCCATCAGAAACTTCACTAAGCAACTTATCATAAAGAAATTGGGAAGGTATAAGAGTCTTGGATGTGAACTAAGCAACATTTATTGGAAGAATTCATGTCCAACACACTAACTAAACAAAGAAAGGTTTATTTTTTAGTTTGGAGCAATTCAGTATCTACCCTTCGACCATATTTGAGGGAAGGGCAAACAAACAAAGGATAAAAATACTAGATTTTGACCTGATTATACTTCGCTAGTCTCTCCCCACGGCAAGGGGCACCTGCCTTAATTTGACCTGTGGCAAGACCAACAGCTATATCAGCTAAGAAAGAATCTTCACTTTCCCCGCTTCTCTGGGAAATTACTACTCCCCAATTGGCATCCTTAGCTAACTTGACTGCTTCAATTGCCTCAGTTACAGTTCCCACCTGGTTGACCTAAACTTGTAGTAAGAGCAGAAAAGAGCAGTGAGGAAGGCACTGTCATAGGATATAAATGTGTAATAATTAAGTAGTGATCAATTAGAACGGCCAGTGGAAACCATAAAACCAGCATCATTGACAAACCATGTTAACCCCAGTAAAAATCTGCAACTGGAAAGAATAGACTCAGACTGGACAAGCTTATATTCAACTATAATAGCTTCCTTTCAAAAAGAAAATCTCATGTAAAGGCACAACTTTCCTCTTATTCTCTTTCCAAACAGTAGTAGGTTCTTCATGCTCTAAATGCTTCCTATGTTGATCTTTTGCTTATAGTGCATAAAATGAAAGTGCAGAGATTAAATTTGAAGGTTGAATAACAACAATTTTCATATATTGTGAGCCTTTAAATATTTATGAGAAGTTACCTTAAGGAGAAGAGCGTTGCAAGCTGCCTCCTGTACAGCCCTCTCAATTCGTTTTGGA
>JAYDZE010569513.1:0-12003 GCA_034509125.1 Monilaria moniliformis
AATTCGTATTTGGGATCACCACAGTTTTTCGGATCATCCTTCAGCCGGAAAGGATGGCTAATTTTGGAAATAATGCCACAATGAGAAGGGCTACAAGAAAGGTTAGCATGAGAGGTTTGAAGGAAATTGAACAGAACAATCAAGAAAGACCAATATGTGAGGAGGCGGTTTTCAGTGATCATGATTCTTGGTGGTGGTGGAGGCGAGGGAAATTAACCACAGCTTTGGTAGAAATCAAGAAAAAAAACCACATTCCAAGCAAGAATAAGGATATTTTAATTACAGACGGGTGATGTATTACCAAAAGGGACCACGGAGAAATAGTCAAGCAGTGGAGCCAACGGCATTAAAACCTGAATTATTTCTACTAGGTCAGGATAAATGCAACAAAGTTATCTAGCAACTCATATAAATATGTGAAGGGCTGTCCAATCGGGTACCCGCGGGTACCCAACCCGCACAATCGGGTACCCGCACCCGAAATTGGCCGAGAACATGCACCCGATACCCGACCCGATTTGCCCGAATTCGGGTAATCAGATACCCGAATACCCGCTTTTTTTTTTTTTTTAATTTCTAATTACACAAGTTACACAATCAACACCAACAATTCAAGTTATCAACAATTCAACACCAATAAAACAATTCACCAACAATTCAATTTCAATTCTCAGAAGTCAGAATCTCAAATACAGAAAAAAAAAAAAAAAAGTAGTAGAAGAACTCGACTGTGGTTGGTGGGAGGCTCGCGGTGGGCAGGTGGCGCGGCGGTGAGTCGGTGACGGTGAGCTGGACTCGCGGACACGCGGACTGGAGGACACGGCGGTGAACTGGACTGGACTGGAGGACATGCGGATACGGCGGTGAACTGGACTGGCGGACTCGCGAACTGGACTCGCGGACACGCGGATTCGCGAACTGAACTGGCCTCGGCAACTGGCCGGTGGCGCCGGGCCGCACGCCGCACGCCGCAGCCGCAGTGTTGACTGTCGAGACTCGAGAGAGAGGACGAGACTGTCACTGGAGAGTGGAGAGACGGCGTCGGCCAGACCAAACGGCGGCTAGAGAGACTGAGAGAGTCGAGACTCGAGACTCGAGAGAGAAAGAGAGGTGCCGCTGTGAGAAATAGGGAGAGAGCTCAGAGAGAGGCGCCGCGCTATCTGTCAACATTCAACAAGCCCCTCCTGCCCTAATTTGAACCCGCAAGCCGCAACCCACAATTGCACAAACTGAAATCGGATATTGGGTCGGGTATCGGGTATACCCGCAACCCGATCGGGTAACCCGATACCCAAAATTCCAGCATGATGTACACCCGATAATATACCCGAACCCGCATTTTCGGGTATCGGGGCGGGTTCGTGTATTCCCGTTTACCCGAACCCGTTTGGACAGCCCTAGTGATTATCACGTCAATAGTTGAGGTTGATGAGCGGCAGAAATTACAAACCCAATTGAAATGGAAACCTTTTTCTTTTATTTCGCAAAGTATTTATATATCTATTTTAAAATTTAAAGTCTAGATTAGGGAGTACCTTTTGTAGTCATTAAATTCATACATTTTAAACAGAAACATGAATATCAGTACTCGCAAAATATTTATATATTTTTTTAAAGTTTATATTCTATATCAGCGATCACCAGGGTGCTCATTATATTCAAGCATTTTAAACCGAATTACGAGCACCGGTGCTCGCAAAATTCCTCATGAATCCTATCGTAGCTTTCAGAGTGGAAATGTGAGGTTTTTTGCGAATAACCAATGAATGGCAAGTGCTTTTTCTAGTGTAGATTCTATTTCAATGGGAACTTAATGAGTGAATCCATCTACACGTCTTCTGCCGGCGGAACCGGACATGATAATTTTGTATCATCCGGCTCGAGCAAAACTCAAAAGAACCAAACGAATATATAAAAAATCTGTGTTGGCTATATCTACACATATATGAATGAGGGAAATCATCTGTGATACCAATTCGAGCAATTTTGAGCAATTTTTATGCGAAACCTCCATCTGCATATCGAAAGGACAAAGATTAGTCCTTGAACCACCACCGCACATCAAGAAATCTTTAAGGGAAAAGACAAGAAAATTTAGGACCTAAAAAATGTAGTAAATTTGGATTGGAGGATTAACAAGAAACGAACAAATAATATGCAGAAACTCTGAAAGTCGTATACAACACTTTCAGATCAAATCAATTTCGTCGGTTCATCCAAAATATTTGATCGGATAAAGTCAGATTGTTTAGAGGAATGTATGTTTCGTTCTGTATGAAAAAGAACCAAGAAAGTCTGTTAAAAAGCGACAAAAAACGGGCAAAAACGGTCTCAACTGCCATGCACCCGGCCAGGTGGAACTCTGCCAGAGACACACCCGGCCGGGTATGACTCTCTGGACAAGTTTACGCTTTGCACCTGGCCGGGTGAAGTCCTGCCACAGTCTCACACGGCCGGGTGCATGCCGAGGGGCACCCGGTCGGGTGGAGTCCTGCCACCGTCTCACCCGCCTGGGTGAGACTCTCTGGACTCCACGCCGTGTCTCACCCGGCCGGGTGGACACATGTCACCTTCTTACCCGGCCGGGTAGACGTCTCTGGAATGCACGGAGCGTCTCACGCGGCCGGGTGGCGAAATGCCACATGCTCACCCAGCCAGGGGCTCTGCCCCTTGGACCCCGCCAGGGGCTGCTGCTCCTTGGACCCCGCTTCCAGGGGCGCTGCCGCCGGACCCCCGTCCCTTAGGGGCTTCGCTCCTAAGATCATAACAAATTCATATAAGTGTGCACTCCGCACCTCCGAACTTATATGAAGTATTATTACGATGATTGGTCACTTCAGTTAACCCAATTACACTAAAATATCCAACATTCCTCCCTTATTTTAGTGTAATCCTTGATTAACTAAAATAAAACATTTCACACATTCAAACTTTTGCATAAATGAAATATCGAGATGATTGAATTTCACCTTAATACATTACACATTCCATATATTCGAATACCAGGGTATCTATAAGGATTGAACCCTGGGAACTCATAATGAATACACGAAAATAATGTATACAAAAGTTTACATACTTTACGTTCTATCCTGACACTATATTTTACTAGCCTGTGTCCTTATCCTTCACAAGCATGTCAAAGCCAAGTCCAAGCTTTGTCGAAGCGGCTAAACTTCATGCTCATATAGGTAGCTCTTTTATTCTTGCACCTGCTCATGCAATTTGTCAAAAGAGCTATTAAGAATATATACATTCAACCTCCTTAACTTGCAGGTCCGAACACATACCTCGGGATAATTCTTTAATGTGTTCCAATCTCTAGATATTAAGCCTTCCACATTGAATTCAGCATCTAGCGTCATGCTAGATGGCAATTGGGTATCTTAATATTAGGGGTTCTGCCCCTTGGACCCCGCCAGAGGCTGCCGCCCCTTGGACCCCGCTTCCAGGGGCGCTGCCCCCGGACCCCTGTCCCTTAGGGGCGAACCCCTAAGATCATAACAAATTCATATAAGCGTGCACTCCGCACCTCTGAACTTATATGAAGTATTGTTATGACGATCGGTCACTTCAGTTAACCCAATTACACTAAAATATCCAACAATAACTTATGTTTTCTCATAAAAATCCAAACTTTGCGTAACATTTGATCTAATACCGCTTTATATAATCCAGCAATGAAACAATGAGTCAGTTCATCGGATCCTTAGATGGATTACTCGAAAAAGAAAATTCACTCTAATTAAACTATACTCCATATAATTCGGTGTGCTAACACATCATTTCATCAACTGATTATGTCAAATGGGACAAAATCAAATTTTTGCATGAAATTTTTAAAAAGAAAATATAACTTATATTTACTTTTTTTGGAAAATTGATATAAATTGAATACACAAAACAAGATTGACCTGCTATTAATATATTAGTGATAAACATTACATATATATAGATATAGATATGTATATGTATGTATAAGATAATACAATACGATAATTAGTCATTTGCTTTTTCTGCTCAAAAGAAATGACAATACGATACGGCTGTGCTCAAATTATTCAACAAGTATATGTTAGGAAACCGTGATTTTGTAGGGGTTAGGCCCAATTAAAGTTTGAAGTGACAATATGAATTCCAATTTCCACAATATAGAATAGACTCCAATTTATCTATTTTTATTTTTTAAAGATTTATATCTGATTTTATTTTATTTAAGTTACAACTCATACACTCCACACATTCGCATCCAAAGTGACTTGAACCTCCAACTTATTAGTTGGAGTAAAAACGTTTTACCAATTGAGTTGCACATATTTATATATTTTTTAAGAAAATTATTATTAGAACTTAGAAGAATACAAATGACTCACCCACATGCTAATTCCTTTAAGTAGCTTAAGCTCCAGTTGTATTAATTAGAGGAGAAACGGTTTTATTGTTTCCTCTTCAAACATCTATATCGATATATTAATATATAAAGACCTCTGTTGTAAAAATCGGCCTAGGCGGCCGCCTAGGCGCTCGGCGGCTGCTTGCCGCGGCGCAAATGGATAAATCGGGTGGATTAGGCGGCCGCCTAGATCTGGTTTTCAATTTTTTTTATTTTTATTTTTTTATTTTTTATAAATATATAAATTTTGGATTTTGGATGATTTAAACTTTAATTATTATTATTATTTGAAATGTTAAGATTTATGTTGGTATAAATTTGAATAGTGAAATTGATTCTGTTGCAATTTGTTCAGATGAAGGATTAATATCAGGTAGCATGAATCATGAAATATGGTGGCTACATTTACACTTTAATTTATACATAATTTTTTTATATTTATTAAAAATATATAAAATAATTAAATAAAAACCGCCTATAATCCGTCTAGGCCCCGCCTAGGCCCCCCTCGGCCGCCCGACTAACGCCTAGCGCCTTCCGCAACCTTGATAAAGACGCAACAAATTTTTGCCATAGCATATATATATATATAGGGTGAGGTTGAAAAGCCTACTCCTCAGAAAGACGTTTTAAAGTGTCAATTAAGATGTACGCTGGTCATTGCCAGATGACGAATCTGTCGTCAAAGCTTATAAATCTATTCACACATCATAACTTAAATAATGTAAAAAGAATTACGACAAATCCCATATGAATGCTCTAAACTACAATTATGTACTCATGGAGAATATATTCCAAAACACAGAACCAATCAACCAAAAAGAAGATGATGATTCCACTAGAATATGAAGAAGGATCTAAGAAGTTGTCGATAACAATTACGTTTTTCCACGCGCACGTTAACGGAGTAGTAGAAAAGCAACATATAAAGAAATCTTAAAGCAAACATAATGGAATAAGAATCCGAGTAAAACAAAAACAATTCTACCTGCAAATAATGCATGATCATGGCACAACAACAAATATTCCTCGAAAAAAAGGCAATTATCATCCTTCTTTATAAGTTAGAGAATATTATTAGCTATATTTCAGAAACATGGAGAGCTCAAACTCTAAGTTGGAAGCCATGAAACCAGTTCTGTTCAAGGCTGGAATTCCCCTTGCTGTGAGCCTAGCAGGCTTTGTTCTAGCCAAAATCGTGACTCGAAAATCCTCCTTTCCAACGGCTTCATCTCAGATTCAGGTAGAAAATTTTGATGAGGATGATCATGCATATGAAGAGGAGATTTTGGGGCTGACGCGTCGGGTTGAAGAAATGCAAGGCAAAGAATTGCAGCTGGAGAAGCGGTTTCTCGACTACCAAGGCTTGAAAGATCAAGAAATGGTGCTGGTGGATCTTCATAGCAAGATGATGATGGAGATTAGTCGAGTCGAGTTCCTTGAGAGGGAGGTGTCTTTAGTTGAAGCAGAGAATCGGAGATTTGAGAATGTTGCTAAGGAATATTTGGAGCTTTTGAGGTTTGAAGAGTTTCACAGATCAGAAAATGAGCGGCTTCACGAGAGGGTTAAGAAGCTTCTGACGAAGAATAAGGAACATTCTAGGATTGTGAGGAAACAGTGTCTGCAAATCCGATGTAAAGAAATGGAGATTTCAAGAAGCAAGAATGAAATCGAGGAGCTGAAACTCATTATTGAGCGGTTGCAGGGAGAGAAAACTGTTGCATCAAAGGTACATTATTCTATTCAAGAACCAGTTATAACATACTTTCAAATTGTGATTTTGTTGATCAACTGCAAGTACTGCAGGGAGAAGGGGAGGAGGTAACCGTAGAGGACTACAATCTGTTGGCACATGAGCTTGATCAACTTCAGAAGCAAAAGGCATCCGAAGTTGGAGAACTGATACACCTAAAGTGGAGCAATGCTTGCTTGAAGCTCGAGCTGATGAGGAGGAGGACGAGGGGCCAAGAGCATACCCAAGAAATTAAAGAGACAGATAATGGTTATGGAGAGATTCAAGAGTTTGAATCAGATAATGAGCTGAATGAGTGCGCTGTGGAGGAAGGCAAATCCTATTCTGCCTTGCGAAATCGTGGGCATGCTCATGCTCGTTCAAAAAGGCGAAGGCTGATTGAAAAGTTCAAGAGATGGGTTGAGGGTAGTGAGAAATGTAAGGCAAGCAGCTTGGATGAGAAGGAAAACCATGATGGAGCAGAAGATGCATTTCTTCTTGCAAGAAAATCTTCTTCAAGTGCTTGATTTGACAATGTATTATCCCCTTTAAATACTTTGCCTTGACAAATTTGTGAAATCTTGGCAGTAAATCGACTCAACAAGCACTCGGAATTTATGAAGTTTCAGAGATCTTGTTTACAAATAATTACAATTTGTTGATTTTAAGCAGTTGCTGAATTACCAATTTAGCTCCTAGAAGAGTATAAAATGGTCGAATTGGATGATGATCCTTGTGGTATGTGTTTAATATTTTCTCATTCAACAAATATTTCTTCGGAAGGCTCTGCCCAGCAATTGCAATTGCAGAATGAGGGGCGGAGGGCGCTACTGAGCTGTCTTCTTGCTGCATGTTAGCATTTCTTATAACCTTTTTGGTTCAATATTTTTTGGGGTTTTCTTGATTTCACTATTTGATCGAGGGAATTTGATTTTTATTTATTCGTGGTCGAATCAATGAAGTATTGGGTATTTCAGTGATAGAAGAATTCGCATTCAAAATTCGGTTGGTTTTCACCAGAGGTTCAAGAAACAGAATCTAACTAAGGAATTTTTATCTAATTTGTTTCATCTTTTATAAAATGGTTTCATGTGATGTAATGAATCCTCGTATGACAGCCTTACACATTGGATAGTTTGTTAATTGTTTCTCCCAGATTGCTCTTAAAAGAAGTTGTTGGAAATGGTCAAGGTGTAAGGTCTTTGGTCTTTCGAAACTTTTGGCCTTCCAGCTGTCGTAACCGCCAACGTCTTTATGAGGAATTTAATTACATGTTTTCTTTGAGGCTATAACTATGGGACTTTTTCCCAAATTAGGTGAATCCGCAAAAAAGATTCTCATTTTTTTTACATTCCGGAAAGCGGAAAGATGCATGAGGCTAATGCATTTTTACTTAAGTGAAGACGCATTAGCCTCACGCGTTTCGCATGTCCTACCCGATCGGGTAGAAGTTTGTGCAATTTCCATCCGATCGGGCAGAAAGACGCATAAAGTTGATGCTTCTTAAAGGGAGACACATCACTCTCATGCGTCTTCCCCGTTCTATACACATACCTAGCCTCACACCCATTGCACACACGCACACATTTTTTCCCCCTAAGAAATTGCGCTGTTTCCTCCGCTTTTTGGCATATTTCCAACAAATTTCGTTGAAAATCATCCTAAGGTATGTAGTTTTACTTTTATTATTGTTAGATTTATACTTTAATTCTTACACTTTGGTTGAATATTTATTTATATGTTTAAGGTTTAATTGATTTAGGGTAAAAATTTGATATATTTTAAGTATTTTTTATTGATTTTGAATAATTAGATTGTGTATTATACTTTGTTAAGTTGTGATATGTAGAGATAACAATTTATTTTGTAATTGACATATTAGATGGTATATAATAGTGTATTAACTTGTTAAATATTGTAGTTTTAGTATTGTATATTAGGTGTTTGATAAAATGACTAAAAGAATTGGCTATGTTAGAGATGATAAATTAGAGTATGTTAGATTAGTTTAGAATGTGTATGTTAATTGGATGATATATTGTAGTGTATGCTAGTTTAAAATGTGTAATATTAGTTATGTAGAGATAAAAATATTTTATTGTTGGTAAATTGCCTATTATTGTTGGGAAATTGCCTATCATTTGAGAGCCAGAGACTTCCACCAAACCGAGTGCATCTTCGGACTCATTTCTACCCGGCCGGGTGAAACAGTGCACCACTATCCATTTGGCCGGGTGGAACTCTCTGGCTCCCGGGAGTCCTATCCGGCCGAGTGAAAGACTTGGATGTTCATCTCTCCTAAACGTCCCAACTTCATAAGTAGTGCTTGGCTGTAATTGTTGTTGTGTAACCATTGCATAATCAATAATTAGTTCAATTTGACTTGTCTGTATAACATTCTTGCACATATATTGCATGCATTATTCATCCAGTGATATGCCTATATAGGTGGATGAATTTCCCAGAATTACAGCATATCTCCATATTAGTTCAATTTTATGTTGTTTCATCTCTATATCGATTCTTTCACAATTCATGAAAATTAACCCATCATATGAAACACTCTCATTCAATATAATATATCCTTTTGAAAATGGTGGATCATAAGCAATAACAACACTAGGAGTCTGGATTATCTTACCACCCCAATATAAGTTCACAAATAACGACATAATTCCTGCAACAAATCTATAATTACCAAAAAAATCTTAACCTATCATAATTTCCTAACATATTACTAAACCCAAGATTTATTAAAAAATCTATAATTAGTATCACCACCACACATAACATCCGAACATGTTCCTAAACACTATATTTATCACAACTTATCTAACAATTTAATAAAGTATAATACACAATCTAATTATTCAAAATCAATCAAAAATACCTAAATATATCAAAATTTCACCCTAGCGGGGTTGATGTGCTTTTATACGCTAGGAGAAAGTCGTTTTTATCTTTGAAGACAATACGTCAATCCGAGAGCACCAGTCGGGGCGTAATTTGTCTTGTGGAAAGAGGGCTTTCCTCGACTCGACTTACAGTTAGTTAGTTTTGTTTTATTATTTTCGTTGTAGTTTTCGATCCATTCTGTTTTGTTTCTTCCATTCGGTTGTAATAGCTAGAGCACCGCCTGTACATAGCTTGATTTTTTTTTTGTATTTCTAACAATCGCTAGACAAATTATTTGTACTATTCTAAGATAGAACTATGTCAATCGAAGTTGGAGGAAACGGGAACACTGACGCTGGAATGAAGCAACGTGTAGTTGCAAAGTTTTTTGGACTACGAAATGACTAACTCTTTGAGACTCAGAGTTATATTTATTGTTTGTCATTGGACAAGCAAGACCAAGTTAGACTTGGTAGTAACCATCGGGGTGCACGTGTTGTTGAATATAACTATGCACTTAGTGTTCAATATAATTGTGTACATATTGTTGAAGGCAATACTGTGCAGATTGTTTGGACATGTTGTCAAAGACAACGAGGACCAGGAGGTGGTCGCAGTAGTGTCCGAAGAGAACCACGCCTGATTTGTGGGGGGCTGAAACAAGCGCCTATGCAATGATATTTAAGTTTTGACAATGTGACGTTGTCAAATGACGCTTAAGGTTTGATAAGGGACGAAACACATGCTAAGTCGAAATGTTAGCATAAAAATATGGGAGTAGCTAAGACTCTATTAGAGCTTATCATGATGTTGATCGGGCTTAATTTGAGCCGTTTATGGACGATCCAAGTAAGGAACGTTGGAAAGCTCCATGTGGGGCTTTGAGATACTGGTAGTATACTATCAACCTCAGGCTGTGGTTACATGCCATATTTCCAAGTACTTGAAAGGTATTGTGATGCAAATTTGGATCTCTAATTCAAAAAAGACTCGTTTTTTACGAGTGGTATGTGTTTATTGTTGGGGTGGTGCTGTCTCGTAGAAGTCAACGAAACAGACATGTATACCTAATCCACCATGGAATCTGAATTCATCGCTTGGATAAAGTAGGGGAAGAAGCCGAGTGGCTTAGAAACTTCTTAGAATATATTCCATATTGAATGAAGTCAGTGCCTATAGTAGTGATACACAATGATAGTCAAGCGGCTATAGCGAGAGCACTGAATGGCTAGCGGTAAGTCTCGACGGATTCGTCGAGGACAGAATGTCGTGGGGCAATTGATCACGAGTAGTGTTATCTCAGTTGACTTTGTAGTGTCAATGGATTAACGTAAACAGATCTGTTAACCAAAGGGTTAAGTTGTGATCAAATGGTTAAGTTGCTAGAAAGAATTGGGTTGAAAATCACATCTAATATGATTATAGTGGTAACCCGACCTTGATAATTGGAGACCCTATGGACTTGGTTCAATGGGAAAACGAAGCTATATGAATTTAGCTGTAAAACTCGAATGATCTTAATCTTCGCTCATTCATTGTAAAATATTGAGTGTTGTAACCTACACGTGATAAGAGGTTAATTATTTGACTTTTAATGTTTATTGGAAACCTCTTGGAAGTGGAGTATGTCAAGATACTCAGGATATAATCACCTATGTAAGTGACAAGTGAGGGCCGCTTCAACGTGAGAATCACTTATGAATCCAAAGTAGTGTTCCATGGCTAGAAACGGACACAAATATGAAAATTGATGGGTTTGTAAATAATATATTTGTCAATGTTATTATCTCAGTATACATGGGGGAATGGTTCAAGGCATCACGTCCACTAGGTCGCTATTATGCTTGATAGTATTGACTATGGATGGTTCAGAGCCTCAAGCTACCGTTCCAAATGTAATATTATTTCTCGACAACTGAGCTAAGTGTCTGCATACATGTATATGCATTTCTCCTATAGAGATTTGTTGAGTAAGTTGGTTTGAGCTTGTAGTGTTGTAACCAATGCAGGAGATTGTTGGAAAAGTATAAAAGGATTTTGGCTTTTCAGCTGCCGAGGCTTTTGGCCTTCCAACTGTCGTAACCGCCCACGTCTTTATGAGGACCTTGATAGCGATGCCTTTATATGTTCCCCTTGAGGACTATAAATAAGCGTGTTATTTGAGACATGAGAACACACACAACACACTTTGACGTTTTCCTCACTTAGCAACTTTCTTTATGAGCATTCTCTGTTAAATTCTCGGAACTCTAGCAAGTTCGTAAGTGCCTAATGGGTTTGAAGTGTTTATACACGTTATGAAGAAGTCGTTTTATCTTAATGGGCAATACGTCAGTCCGAGAGCACTAGCCGAGATGTAATTTATCTTAAAAGAAAAAAGGTTTTGATCGACCCAACTTACAGTTTGTTAGTTAGTTAGTTTTGTTTCATTATTTTCGTTGTAATTCCTGTTCTATTCCGTTTTACACGTATGGGTTATGTGTTATAGTAGACAAGGCCAGGGAGTTGGTGGTGGAACGTTAAGTAAGAAACACCGACTCTTTCAATTCATTCGAGTTTCTGCATATTGTGTGTGTGTGTCGAGTATTAATGTTGTACATTAATACTGAGAGAGGAACACTTCTTAAAGGATGCGTGTTGGAGGCCAGGTGAGGCTCGGATCAATCTCCCAAATCATCATATGCTTCAAAGTATGTTCGGATTTGAATTTCTTAATCATGTTTTCATAGTGACAATATCAAATATGAAATTACTAAAATTCAATGTTACTGACTTTCAACTTTAGTGTTTGGATTTTAGTTACCTTATACGCAGTGGCGAAGCCAGGATTTTGGAACTGGGGGGCCCAAAAAGAATTTAAAAAATATTAAACATAAAAATATTATATAAATTAAATTACACCGTTGAAATAAAGTTAAGTACAATCACATCATAACATTTCTCTTCTGTTCTTCATCTTCTGAAATCGCTGCATAATAGTTTC
>JAYDZE010569524.1:0-30343 GCA_034509125.1 Monilaria moniliformis
GTGATCAAAGGCACCAGTTCGGAGAACATACTCAGTACTCAATGCCAATGAATTCACCCAATGCCCATGGCCCTACACAATGAGAAATGTGGGAAACATGAGCGACTTAAGTATAAGAAAATTTAGACTGCAATAGTTGATAGTAGTAGCACCAAATTCTTTCAAGCACCATCCCTAAATTAAGCACACAATATAATATACCAGGTTACAGGATAAACCTCCTAAAAATGATACTGGAAGCAAGGTTGTATATGAGCCAAGCCGAGATGAATACTCGCCAGCTCGAGCTCAGCTCGTTTAACTATTCGGGTGTTCGAGCTTGGCTCGAGCTCGACTCAGCTTCAGTCATGTTGTTCGAGCTTGGCTCGCAATCTAATTATCAGGCTCAAGTTCGGTTAGAGCTCAGTTCGTGTGCTATTCGAGCTTGAGCTCGCGCTCAGCTCGTTTTATGTTCGTATAAATGATGTTCGAGCTCCATCTCGTTAAAAGCTCGTGAAAGATTCGAAAAATATTCAAAATGTGCTCTTGATCAACCTATTGCTTAAGCTCAACCGAAGGCTTGTGTAATGGCTCGATTAACAAGCTCGCGAACAAGTTCATGAACAAACAAACCCAAACATGTTCGCGAGCCCAACGAAACGAGCCCTGTCAGGCTTGAGTTCGGCTCGATAATACTATCGAGCTCGAAAATAGGCTCGAGCTCGGCTCGTTTACTATCGAATTGAGTTCCAAACGAACTTTTTTCGAGCCGAGCCTCAAGTAGCTTGCAAGAAACTCAAGCCTCAATAATACAATCGAGCTCGAAAATAGGCTCGAGCTCAGCTCGTTTACTATCAAATCAAGTTCCAAATGAACTTTTTTCGAGCCGAGCCTCGAGTAGCTTGCGAGTAGCTTTGTTCGTTTACAGCCCTAACTGGAAGAAGGCAGTTTTTACACACCCTTCCATAGGCACAATGTTTTGATGCAGAATACAATCAGATTAAAGAGTAAACAGGGGCATATTAGTCACCACAAGAAATGTGGACATATTAACCATTTAATTCCATTACCTAAGACAACACAATCTTACCTTTCACTTCACCTAACGTATTATAAAAACTAGATTAGACGCCTTAAACAACAAAATAACGTTATACGTATGCTACAAATGTGACAAGCAGCCCAAAGCTCCAGATCAGTGTATATGAACGGTTGAGAAAACAAGAACTGAGAAGGGAAGAAAAACGCTGCTTTGCAGATGTGCAACTGATGCACTTATAAAAATAGGATGGGAGGCATATGAACAAAAGATTGTTGAGCCATAGAGGAGAAATACCTTCAATTCTCGAATTAGCTTTCCTTGTGTAGTCTCCCATATTTTAATTGTGCAATCCTGAGATCTGCAAAGGTAAAATAGAAATCACATTTTTTATTTTCTAGAATTTTACGTTGCCTAAAATTTACAGTACCTCCTCCAATGCTACCAAGTAAACTCCCTATCAGGATAAAAGTTACAGATAATTTCGCATTAGGAAGGAAAAAACACTTTCAAGTTCCTAAAAGCTTTTTCAAAATGAAACTACAGAAGAAATCACAACTTGTTGAGCCATCTTGAATTTGTCATTTGCAGGAAAAAAATGTTCTTTATGCATGATCTTCCAATTGCATAAATGCCATTTAATCACCACACAAATAGAGAGAACAAAATAGCCTCACATTCAGAAGCAAATAACTATATATCCAGAATATTTGTTACCCGGGTTGAAATATTTAATATAGCCCAACAAGGTGCTCCGAAATTTCCAAGAAAAATAATAGCTCAATCATATTATTTTACAAATTTCTGTTTTGGAGGTGTAGATTCTCACTAAAATGAAACATACCCAGTATATATGAATCCATCGCCTCCCCATTTCACACAGGTTATGGCCAGTGTATGCCCAGTAAGGCATATTATACATTTCTTCAAAGCAACATCCCATATCCTTGCATCACCATCTTTACTAGCACTGACAAAGCGGCGGCATGGAGCACTAAGATGCACTGGCTCCCAAGAAATTCCAGTTATCCATTTCTTGTGCCCCTGAAAAATGATCCATGTCATTTAAATCCATTGTAAATTCGTCCAAGAAAATAAATAGCATGACACGTGATGATATGCCTAATGTCTTTTTGGTATATATAACCAGAAAAAGATCTTGCAATATGTCTAGTCAGTCTTATGAAAACAACAACAGCATTGTGGTAAAGCTACCATCAAGTACAGAGTCTGCAATCTGTTTGCCACCAAACTTTGGTGAAAAAATGTGAACATCCGTAATCAAGAGATTCCAAAAATAATTATTGGTGTTTAAAGATTAAACTTTTATATATATCAATGATATTAGGAGATGACTATATATGATTGGAAGACACAATGTCAAGAATGCATGTATTATCTTTCATCAAAAGTATATTGGTGTATCTTGAGAGTGCCACTAGCCTATGCCCTTCGTGATATATACAGACCTATATATCTATATTAGTGCTTGGTTTAAAATGAACTCTAGTATGCTATTTTCCTATTGAGCATCTGCAAAGATCAAACCAGATCACAATCTGTGCAATCAACATACTCTACAGTATGTTCGACACTAAGACGGTTGACAGAATGGATTAAGGCAATATTTTCCTGAGGTTAAAAAAAAATACTCAGATCAACAAGGAAGAAACTCAATCAAGATAAACACAAGTTGTTACACTTACCATAAGTGGATTGCCCAATGATTTGCCAGTCTGTGGGTCCCAGCATATCAGTTCTCCAGCCTTGCTTCCGCTAACTAGATGCTTACCATCTGGTGACCATGCAATACAAAGAACCCAGTTCTTGTGTCCTGAAGGGGGGGAAAAGAGAGAGTACTGTGATCATATGATATCACTACTTAATTATACAAAAGACCAAAAAAAAGGAAGAAGTATTGTGACATCAAACACATATAGCTCAAGAAAATGAAAACACAACCAATAGGTAATGACATACAATTGGATTCCATATTTTCAAATGAAAGGACTTACATAACAAACAAGCGAAGGAGGTCATTCAAAGATTATCATAGTTCAAAAATGAGTGCGCACTTTTTAGACTGGATTAGTAAAGAGGCATTCTAACCATCTGATTTTCTACATATAGTTAGAATCTTTTATATGCCACCTACACAAGTAACTTTATGCAAATATAATAGAATATAAATAACCAAAGTGCTATGGATTGCTTTCTTGGACGAGTTCAACACCTATAACCAAATTAGTCATACAAGCAACCCAAAAAACAGAGGTAAATGTTAAAAGAATGTATGAATTATCGTAATATCAACCATAAGAAAATTGCTGCTCAGACATACAAAAGAAAGATTCTAACCTTTACATGTAAATAATGGTGTCTGTGTATTCAAATCCCACAAACGAACAGTTGTATCACCTGATCCACTAGCCAAGTGGCGTCCATCAGGACTGAAGGCAACAGAAAGCACAGCTTCAGTATGACCTAGAATAAATCAACCAGAGTTAGACAAAAGAAATGCCATGTAACTCAAACATCAATTTAAAGATGAATGCAGGCAAACTTCATCCCAATCAAGTGGAGAGAAAATCAAAAGGTTGAGCTACTCGAGATTGAGCAGTAAAAAGAAGATTCTCAATTATAAGAGGGCAAAATAAATCTAGCAGTCAAACTGAACAGTTTTGAAATATATTCATTCAACAAGAATAAAATTTTACGTCAAAAATCTGCCAAGGCATGCTTTTTTGCTTTGGCCAAGAAAAATCAGAAGAAATGATATCAAGCCCACCAAATATATCATATATATGTATATATCAAGCATAAAAATCTAGAACAGGTAAGTGTCTTTAAGCTAGCTTTGGCCTTTGGCAGAGGGGTTCCTTAACCAGTTAAACAACCCTAGGGAATAAGAGATTTAGGAGAAGTGTTTATTCTTGTTATTATCTTTGTATTAAAAAATGAGACTACTTGGTTAGACTCCTATAATACAAACTACTATTTTGGCTAAGATCAATGTTTTTACAAGTGTCACAACTACCCACTTATTCGTGTTTCATCTACAGAACCATCATGTATCAATAAAACCCAAATGTATATCAAAGCCAATACAGAATCACTATAAAGAAGCTCTATGAAAGAAAGTATTATCCATTTGTTATACCTAGTCATGATATTGCAAAAATTAGTCTTTTTAAGATAATTCAAGAAGTGCTTCGGGAAATTCTAGAGGTATAGGAAGGTAAAATTGAGTACAATGAGCTAGGGGGTGATCAGGAGTACGATTACAACCAAGTAGACTATTTTCACATAAATCCTAACTATGCCATTGACGAGCATGCAAATATAAATGAAACAAAATGCACCCTTCATAGGCATGAGCACATGAAGGGAATAAAATAAATTATTAATAAAACACATTTCTTACCAGCAATAGTTGAAGAACATCGAGTCACTGGACGTATTCTAAATACTGCCTGGGGCTGGTAAACTATTGTAATGACCTTCTCCACGGAAACTGCATCATTATTTACTCAAATTCTCAGCAATTTGTGTTCGGTATAGGAGTAAAAAGAAAGATCAGGAGCAATAAACTGATTAACAGAATTAGCAAATTGCCTTTATTCTTCTGAAGGTATGATCCAAGCTGCATTGCAAGCTCATGATCAGACACATAAAAAGCATAAGGCAACTTTTCCTCCTGAGATAACCAAACATATTCCTTGTTAAATTGGATCCTTTCAACTGGTGTAGATCCATATGTCTACATAATTTAATCATGTGCTACAATAACATTTACTATACTTTGTAACCAATATTACGACTGTAGTAGTAGTCTAGTACACGTAAGGCACGATTAATTTTCTTCCCCGCCCCCCCAAAAAAAATGCAGGGCATTCTTCAGTCTGCGGCAGCAACCAAGACATGATTTCTTATTTTGATTATTGGCTTAAATTTGAGTTAACCATTAATCGAAACATCATTCGTAATGTGTTTGCATGCAACACTAACAAGAAGAACTGGAGTCAAGATTCGGGAAAAGAAATTGTGTTAGACTGTCTACAAAAAGAAAAGAAAGAAAGGTGAACATGTGTACTCGGAATCATAATACTATAATAGCCAATCATATGTACTTCATTTCTAGATTTTTCATATGAACATTGTACAAATGAGCCTCGAAAAGGCAACCAGCAACACCACTATATGAGACAAAAACAGATTCTCTCCTATGACCGCAATAGTTTCCAAAAATATATTTGTGTTAACCCGTTTCTGGAACAATTAACAGAAGCCTAAAGAAACTGACCAAGTCCAGACGCAGTCACGCTGCTAAATCACACGTGTAGCCAACCAAGACACACGTGATCACGATTGCTAGAACTCAAACACGATAAAGAAGACGGGGATATGATCTAACATGTCGAAGATCGAACTCTTTAAATCCAAATTTTCTTAAATTACAAACGGCGATAATTTAAAAGAGAATCCTAAGAGTACTTACAAATGAGCAGTAAGACTGAACCACCAAAACTAAGTTGACAGTATTTCATAAAACAATAAACAAGAAGCACAATTTAACTCAATCAGAAGAGCACCAGCTTCCTACAGCCGCCCAATATACTTCTCTAAGCCAGTTCACAAGTCATAAGCATCCAAAAAAATCGAAACTTAGATTTACTTTGAGAATTAAAATATGAAAAAAATTACGTTGTTGAGGAGTTGATTGACGAGCTGCTGGAGTTCCTTAGGACCAGCGGTTTCCGGCAGGAAAATTGGCAATCCGAGCTGCGTGCCTTCCGGGTCCGTGAGCTGACATATGACGCGGTGGCTTTGCTCTCTTTCTTCCGCTATAGCTACTTCTGCTGCGGCAACAGCTTCAACTTCCATCTTCTTTTTTACTTGGTTTCCTTCTTCTTTTTTCGGTTTGTGTTGTGATGCTGAACTGGGTTTTTCTTACGTAAGTCTTACTAGGGTTTTAGGATTTGGATTTTTCACTACTCGGGTCGGGTTCTTATTTTAGGATCCATTGTCCAAATACTACTTTTTTGTTACGGTAAAAGTAAATGGGGATAAATATATGAGTCAATATTTAATTTTTAATCAAAACTATATTTTTGGATAAAAAATACACAAATTTTCAATTATTGAAATTTGGCCCGAATTTAATTTTCGGACACAATTAATCTCGGAATTTTATGACATGGCGTTTCGTATGTGAGCAAGCAATTTACGTGACAATCGGGTTAAAAACGACACAGTTTTGAATTGAATTGTAACTTGGGGTTGAATTCTCATTCTTTCAAATTAATTTCTTATGTCATCCAAACAACGTATCTTTAACCCAATTGTCACGTAGATTGTCAGCCACATATAGGACGCCACGTTATTAAATTCAGACATCCATGTAGAATTAATTGTGTCCGAAATTTAAATTCGGCCAAATTTACAAAATTTAAAAGTATGAGTATTTTTTGGCCAAAAAGTAGTTTTGGTTAAAAACCAAAATTTGTGTAAACTTTGTATCATTACAATCAATTAGACCTTTAACAAAAGTAAAAAAATATTCACCGAGACTAAAAAAAAGGTCAAAATTAACCAATTTTTTAAGGGTTAAAATTTAACCAATTCACAATTGAGGGTATTTCGAAGTAGTGGATTATAGTTAAAAGCACTAATTCATAATTGTAAATATTTGAAGTTGTAAGTTATAACCAAGATATACTATTCACAACTAAGAATATTCGAAATTGTGAATCGTAGCAAAAAAAATCACTAATTCACTAATACACTATTAAAATTAAGAATTCTCACAGTTGTGAATTCGTAACTAAATACCACTAATTTACAATTGAGAGTATTCTAGTTGTGAATTATAGCAAAAAAATCACTATTTCATAACCAAAAGCACTCCGAGTTGTGAAATACGAAAAAACTAGTAAGTATGGATACTTTTTATTTTTTATATAATAAATAATTTTTAATCTTTATATTAATGAATACTTTTTTTGTGTTTATAATATTAATCTGAATATTTTGAATTTCCACTTTAAATAGATTCTAGTTAATGTTAACATTTTGTTAAATAGCAAGCCCATTGTACTCACCCAACCTAATATTTAGTTAAATGGGCTCTTCTTCTATTTATTTGTTAACTGGCAAGTTCCATTGAGATCCTTGTACTCACCAAGTCCCATCGGGCTTTTCTTCTATTAGAAATCGATCAAAATTCCAATTTGTCATTTTCAGCTCCTCAATAGTGACGATCTATCTACAACGGATACATATTATTGCTGGATTAATGTAATGTTTGAATTCGAATTTGATTATAGACGAAAATTCTAAACTTTTTTAGTGCAATTAATTTTACTTCACACAATATTCTCATGTTCTTAAAAAAAATTCCCATAACATACAATGGAGAAGTGGGACAAGGCTAAGATTTTTGTGGATTTATGACTAATGCAAATCTATATACTTGTTAAGTAAGATTGCAATCTTCTTTTCTTATCAAAAATTGAAAGAAATAGATGAGTTCCTACTCCTTGCTACCTACAGATATATTTAAATGATGGATCACTCTGAAGTCTGAACAAAAAAAGAGTCTCCAAGTCAATTCCGTAAAGACAATTCTTCAATTATTACAAAAAAATCTTCAATTAATTTTGACACCAAATGAATAATAGACTTGAAAATATGTATTTAATCTAATTGGCATGGCTGATGGCACCATATATCTTATACTCCAAGTATTGTGCTCAAATCTATTTAAAATGTGCGTCCTTTTGAAGGAACGCAACACCAAGTCAAATAAATTAGCCCCTCCCTCTCTCTCTCTCTCTAAAAAAGTGAAATAATTATTATAAATTTTATATGAATTAATATTATTGCATGAACATGATCACATGTAGAAAGGAACCCGAGGAAAATAGACTTTCATGATCCATATATATTTTATATACTGAGATTGCTTGAAATAATGAGGACCACACACACTTGAGGTCAAGAAAAATGTAACTTTTCTACTATAATTTAAACCATATTTGCCATCTTTTGTGGTCAAATTATGTGCCACTATTAAACATACCATCAATTGGAGCAATTTTAAAAGTGGACACCAATTATTACGCCTGCCCAATTTGACTTAAGAGGCACAAATCAAACTATTAATCGATGACCATGTAGACTACCAAGTCAAAATCTTTGATAGCTGTTGCTCAAAAGCCAAACTAAGAGATCTACTTAGGATCACTGTAATAGATCCTTAATTTTTATTTTATTTTATTTTTTGTTTATCTTATTTGGTGATTTAAGTTTTAAATTATACTCAATTATCCTAGAAAATTGAACATTCTATTAAGCATGTCCATGTATTACACCGATCCATGAAATATGATAATTTGACCCACTATTGTACATAATTTTCCCACTTTCTATAAAAATATTACCTAGTCTGACTGTCACATGCATTTATACGCACAATTGCAAGCAGGTTTTATGTAATTTGCACTTTCAATTGGAACTTCTTATGATGTATGAGGAATTATGATTTAATTTGGTTGGCTGTTCACCCTTTCTAATTAAAATAAAATAAAGAAGAATATTGGATTTGAGCATTGTGACTTTTGACACAACCAAAAAAAAAAAATACAAATCTTCAAAATCCAATAAGCATTAACATAAAGTAATGATTAGAACTACTCAAAATTGTAAAATATCTTTCAAATATGTCGGAAATAAGGATAAGAACATAGAATCAAATTCCCAAAGTTAGTAATTTATCTCCTTTAATGTGGAATTTAGTTTGAATTTTTGCTTCTTATTTTTGGTTTGGATTTTGAAATAGATTATTCGGCTTAGTTCAATTTGGCATTTACAAAATCGAAATTCAAACTATATATATACTATTAAATTTAGCTAAAGAGTATAATGTTAATTTTAAAATTAAATAATACGCTTTTCGTCCAATAATAGATGTCCTATTTGGCAATGACACGGGTTTTAAGAAATGTAAAGTAATGTGGGTGGAAAAAGTTAGTAAAATTTGAGTTCCACTTTTATATATTAATTTTGTAATTTAATATGACTGAAACAAGTTAGTGGATTGTAGGTACCACTTACCAAAAATAGTAAAAGTCAAATGAGACATGTAATGGTGGAAGTTCCGAAATGACAAAATGAGACTTTTAATGGCAGACAGAGATAGATAGATAGATAGATAGATAGATGATGATGATGATAATAATAATAATAATAATAATAATAATAATAATAATAATAATAATAATAATAATAATAATAATAAGTTTGGTTTTGGATTTTTTGGATTTTCCAAGTTTTTTATTCGATTCTGTTTGATTTTGATTCTTTCTTTTTTTTTGATAATTCGATTCAATTTTTTCGAAAAGTTTGATTCGTTTTGATTTTTTTTCTTATAAAAATAATCACAAAATTAGTTTGATTCGAATTTAACAAAATTTCATATCAAATTCCAATAACTCACCTCTAGTGAACTTAAAGTTGAAATTTTGATGAATTTGAATTTCCTTCCACAATCAGTAGTTGAATTTTAAAATCTGATAAAAACATTTCATCGATGGATGGAAGAAATGATGAAAATCAGAAAAGATGGACCAGTGAAATCCAAGTGCGAAAAGTGGGTGTTTTTGGTAGAATTTGCATTCCAATATATTATTTAATTGTTATATTTTTATAAGCAGCCTTACACAATACTTGCCTTATCTATTAATGATAGTGAAAATACACAATAATGAATTTACTCAATGAGCACTCGAAGAGGTTATTTTTTGCTAACATTTGTTAGGGGAAAAGGGGTTGAAGAATCATTGTCCTTTGTCTCGTTGTATTGATGATATCAATTATTTTATATAGAGGATATGTCTTTATATCATCTCGTATTAACCGATCTTAATTCATTCCTAGCAAACTTAATTATATTCACCTTTTTTTTTCATGTGGGGTAACATTTGTGTGTGTATGTATAATATATATAGATAGGAAAATGATTCAGTGAAACATGGTAAATATTAGTGAGAAATTAGAATCATTTGCAATTCTTTAGTCACAAAGTTGTATGGTGGATGCATCTTCTTATTTGGATGAATGCAGCACCTGAGAATTTTCATCTCATACCAAGAATTCATTCAAAGTGATAAGTCAACCATAAATCTTAATGATCAAAGGATTGTAAAATGATTTTTAATTTTATTTAAATTTAACTTTTAATTTTATTTAAATAATTTTTATTATATATATATATTATGAATTAATATAAAACTATATTTTATCGTGTGAACTGAGAACACATACACCGAACATATAAAGTTATGCATTCGCAGTGAAATTAACCATGTTCAAATTAAATAAATTTTTGCCTCTTAATGAAGAGTTGAAAATAGTTTTTCGTTTTCACTCTAAAAATAAATTTTTAATTGAACCTCTCTATACATTAATAATATTTGTTTATATATTGAACTACTCTCTGTATAATATTATTGCTTATTAATATATTGAAATCTTATTTTTTTTAATACAATCATAAATCATACAAAATCAATAATGCATATTGACTTTTAGTTAATATGAGAAAAAAATTCTATTTGATTTTCTTTATATATTTAAATAAAATCAATCGTGCATCCGTAATAAATATTGATATTTCATTGTAGCCAAATTAGTAAACGACACCCAAATTTATCCCCTTGGACTTGAACCAGTGGGGAGACTGTATTGAAATTATTCCACCAGTGAATTACATAATCCGCAATTCTTCATATTTATCCTCACTAGTATATAGTGTTAAACACTAACACAATATTGTGTCTCACGACATTAATAATGTTGAGTACTATCTTCATAAGCATTTGTATTATTTAGGTGTTTTTCATCATTATCCACAACCTTTGAACATTATCTCCTTGAGCACTCACATTATTTATGAGGCTCATCTATTTTTTTTTCTTTTTTCTTAATTATATATTCAAATTAAATTAATTTACAAATAAACAAAAATTACTAATTACATCAAAACAACTTAAAATTACATAATTTTTAAAATAAATTATATAATTGAAATAAAAAAATTACACATAATTGAAATAAAATAAAATACATAATTAAAATAAAAGAAGTACAACAAAGAGAGTCTCAATTTTGCCTCGAGCATAGCCGAAAACCGGCGGTGCTTCGTCTTTCCTTCATCGTCCTTATCGGACAAGTCTTTGCACAAGGCGGTTGTAGTGCACTGTCATTTACCCATTATCATTAGCTTTTCACATTTGCTTCAACATTACCCTCATCTCCTCCGTTTCCGCACAATAAGATGTGGCTGTTGGTTTTCCCTTTCTCTTGCGCTTGGTCGTCTTTTGGCCCATTGGACGGCTTCTACTCGATGCCACACTCGCACTCGCGTTCTCAGTCACCTCGCCCGATCCTCCGCTTGTTGTGTATTGTCCGTCTGAGACGCTCTTCAATCTCTTCGATCCACCGTAGCCCGATCCTCCGCTGCCCGACCACTTCTCACAGTAGCTCACATTCTCTCAAGTCTTTAGGTACTTGAAGGTCCGCCTGTTTTTATCTTGATACATATTTTACGCTTCTTTGATCAAATTTGTCTTACTATAGTTGCTCTTCTATTACGACTCCACGTGGTTGTAGAGGGCTCATAATTTTCTGATTTATGGGCTTACCTTCTTGAAGTGGGATAAAAGCATACAAGTCGTACACTAAACTGTGCCTTTGGAATGGAGAAATAATGAGGTTTAAATTCTAATTATTTTTATTATAAATAGAAGATCGAATTATTTGGTATCTCTAACGAGACATGCCCTAGCACCAGCTTTATCTAATGTTTTGACGTAAATATCATTGATGAATTAGAAAAATAAAGTGTTAATATATGCCTAATTTATTTTAGTGAGATATTTGGTGTCATGGTTTTCACATTAATGATTAATGTATATCAATTAATAACATGATAGTTCCACATAGTAAGTCGTGTATAAATCCTTTGATTAATTCTCAAGGGGAAGAATATTGGCAATTTAATAAGTTTATGTTTGGCATGCTACATTTGTTTTTGTTTTTGTTTTTTTTGTTTTTGTTTTTTTCCTTTTCGAATTGAATGTAGAATGTTTTATTAATTAACTAGTATTTCCCCTCGTAGAAAAGTTTCATGCACGTCTCTTACAATTAAGAAGTTCTTCTAATTTTATAATTAAGTAGCTAAAAGTAAAGCGGAAATGATTAGAAATCATCAATGACAATAATCACAGCATACAAACAATAATGATGGCCCTTTATTTCTGTACTATATATATAGTGACATAATGATGGCCTTTTATATTTGTACTGTAATTTTTGTTAAAAATATTTTTTTCGCTCTCATAATAAAAATAGAATTTTTATTTGAATTTTTTATAGATTAATACAATTTGGTCGAAATTTATCTTCAAATTTGTTGGATATTTGTTGTTTCTTCAAATTTTGTTGCTGTTTGGTTGAAATCATGATTCTTGCCATTCGATGTATGTGGTCTGGTCTTAAAGCTTTGAACTTTGAACTATGAACTTGTACCAATAATGATTTTATAACTTATGCATAAAAATCATAGATAATTTTTCAAAACCAATTACATCGATACACAAATCCATCGTAAATTAAGTTTTTCAAACTAAGAACATAACAAATTCAAGGATGCAATCTCAAAACCCTATTACCGGCGACACTGGCGGCGTTGAAGACACGGGTGGGCTTGACGGCGGCGATGTCCCACCAATCGCGTTGGGGCGGCTGGTGACATCGATCCGATTATGGAGGCGGGCGGGAGGAGGCGGCGGCCATGGCGGAGATGGTGGTGGCGCCCACGACAGAGATGTTGAATGGATACATGGGAAATGGGTGGGAGAAGGCGGCGACAGGACGAGAGAAGGGAGGTGGGAAGAGACGAGGGAGACAACAGATGAAGACGAGGGAAGTGGTGGGAGGAAATGAGGAAGGCAGGACGAGGGATATGGTAGGAGGAGAGGAGAGGGCGGGACAAGGGAGATGGCAGGAGAAGGCGGCGTGGAGCAGGATGAGCGAAGAGGCGGGGCGTGGGAGATAGTGGGAGGAGAGTAGGGGTGCTTATTCGGTTAGTCGGTTATCGGTTAACCGATAATCGAACCAATTAAGGTCGGTTATTAGTTAACCGATAACCGAAATTTTCGATTTCGGTTCGATTCCAGTTAGCATGTAAGGAAAAGTTCGGTTATCGGTTATAACCGATAACCGAACGGTTATAACCGAAGAACCGAAGAAAACTGATTGAAATATTAATATATATAACATTGTTCATTTTATAAACAAAAGTTGTAAGTAGCGTAGTTGGTATAGCGCATTTTGCGAATTTCACCACCCGAGTTCGATTCCTGGCAGCAACATTTCTTTTTTTATTAAGAGAAGAACCCCTCTCTTGGCAGTGCATTATTGCTCGTACTATTCCCAATCCCACATCGATTAGAAAAGAAAAATGAGGAGGTGATTGAGCTGTAAAATTAGAGGGCACACTCTTTTTGTTGCTCACACTCTTCCACATCCCACATCGATTAGAAATAGGAAGGGAAGAGGTGATTGAGCTAATAAAATCAGGGGTGGGCACATTGATTAGTCATTGTGTCTAGTGAGCTTTTAAAATTTACCACTGTTCACAATTAAAATTTTATAATTTAGTTTTAAAATTTAATTCGGTTGTTATCGGTTAACCAACTAACCGATTGGTTAAAGCCTAACCGATTCTATATCGGTTTCGGTTTCGGTTTCTAAATTTAGGGGAAAATATAGTCGGTTAACCGACAAGTCGGTTCGGTTATTAACCGAACCGACCGATTAAGCAGCCCTAGAGGAGAAGAGGAAGGTGGCGGCGGGAGGAGGCGGAATGCGTGAGTTAGGGCGAATGTGTGAGTTAGAGTTCGCGACTGGATTAATAACCATGATTTCAAAATTATTGATGGATTATCGACGAAAAAGTACCGCTGGTAAAAATCAACATATTAAACTCTAATTTCAGTTAAAATAAATAAAATTTTAATTCTACAGACGAATACAACTGTAGGTATTACAGACGGACCCGCATCTATCGATAAAATTAATTCGAAATTGAATCAATAATACCATTACCGATGCACACATATCCGTCGGTATTTACATCCAACTTCAAGTTGACATAAAATAATTTTATAAGTATTTAGTTATGTTTGGATCTAAATAAAAGTGTCATTTTATGGAATTACCAGGTAATATTAATGTTAGCAAAAAAAATAAAATTAAAATGATATAATTGAAAGCGAAAAGGGGCACGAAAAGTGGGCTAAAGCAGACAACTGGCGATTGGGTTTAACAAGATCATTATTCTCAAATGCCGCAAAACATTGTATTTTTTGTTGGAAAACCAAAAATTATAATCCAAAACTTAGACCAGATAAATAACTGATGTCTAAAAACTGACATGTGCCTAAGACAAAATTTGCTCAAAATGCACACATAAAACATGCCAATACCTACATTTATTTCAATAATAGAGGCAGTACTATTTCATTTATTTTTATTGACTTATTGTTATTTTTTATTTTCAAAACAATACGTTCGTATTCTTTATGATTCTCTTTTTTCCTGTAATTACTATCCTGTTAATGATAGTTGTATATAAAAAAAAAATTATGCTACAAGATTGATACTATAATCTTATTATGCTCTCTGCACCTTTTCTCACCGACGTGGACGTGAGATGATCAGACAAATAATATTCACGCACTATTAATATTTTAAGGACTAAAAAAATTAAGGGTGAGCTTAAGCCCACCACATGGCTCCGCCACTTTCTATATACAATGATATTCTATTACATGTATGATAATGGCTTTTATGTATACAACAATGCTAATTTTATAACAATGCTTTTTATGTATTACAATTAATGATGCATTTTTTCACACCAACAACTACATATCTTTGTTTTTCTGTGTAAAAAGTGAAATATTAACTGCATCAAAATAAGACACGAATATCATCATCCTTAGAAAAACTTGTACAAAGGCAAAAAAAAAGGGAAAAAATGGGTAAAGGGGACTATAGGGGTCGTGAGGTGTGACAACTTTAGTAGTAAATGATTGTTGAAAAGGGGTTTGGCCGTTTGGGAGGGTAAGTCGACAGACTAATAAAAAGGAAAGATTGGTAGATGATGGTAAGATAAGAAGCATTTTCTTGCCACCCAAATCATTTTGTTTGCCATATAAGTGGACTATAACTGAAGGACTCACATTAATTATAATTTTCTGATTTCACTCACCTCCACTTAGGTCTTAATTTTAAATAAACGTATATTATTCATCCCCTTACCAATTACTCGTTCATTCACGTCAAAATAAAATCAGGTTGAGATGGATTAGCGATCCCACCTCAATGATATTGCTTGAAAAGAAAAAGGTCGGAAATTTCAATTTAATAGGTCAATCTTGTATTTATTTTTTGTTTCATAATTATTAGCTATGAATTGCAAAATTATATGGAATTGCAAGCCCGACGTCATTCACACACACACCACACTAGCATCCGCAGAAGTACTTATTTATAATTCTTTTAGAATTACACACTTACATACATATATAATCGCACATACTAAGTGACTCAAACTACGATTAATTGGAGGAGAAATATGCAATTTTGTGCAACAAATAATGTGACATAGACAGACCTACGCTATGTGAAAGAGGTTTTGCGCCAAATCAACCTTTTGACTTTTTTTTTTCTTATAACTTATTTCATATACAAATATGGTTTCAATTACATTATAAAAATATATAAGAACAAAGGTTAGTAGTTTTAATTACGTGTAAGTTTCCTTTTGAGTTACAGTTCACTTGCACTTGCACTCACGCACACCAAGTGACTCGAACCATCGACTTATGGGTTGGAAGGAAAGCCTCTTATCAACAGAATTGCACTTCATCGTAAAAGATATGAGAAAGTCATAGTCACCTCAAATTTCACTACTGCTATATATAATGGTTACTTAATGACATAGCAACAGGATTATGGGAGAGAAACATAAGTATCATGTTGCTAGGTGAAACTGTATGAACGATGCACATTATAAGGCGAGAAAGTCTAGTATAGTTGAAAGCAGCACTAACTTACGTTGTAACTCGAGTTGCACGTATCTGTCTATGTGATACGTATTGTACCACTGTAAAGTTATGTAATGTGATACATAAGTACTAGTTACAGCAAAAAAGTACTTTACAACCTTCAATAAAATTTACTAGCATTAGAATCAAGAAATGAAGTTTCCAACTCTTTACCAGTGGACATTAATTAGTTATCCTTTTTTTTAATCTCCAAAATAAATTAATGTCAGTACTTTTAATTTGTACTATTTTATTTGAGGAAGACTACAACTTCTCTTTTAATGTGTTATACTAATGTGAAATTAACACCTAATTAGAGAACCGCAAATTAGGGAAACATAAATTTTTGACAATTTGGATCAAATATACCAGGATTAGAATCGCACAATGAAGCTTACAATTCTTTACTGATTAATACTTCCACCTTCCACTTCACTTAGTCTCGAGGTATTTCATCATATGTGATCATTTTTTTTGGGTAATCACTTTACACTTATAAAATATATGAACCACATAACGATGTTACTCCTAAATAATTATACCAAAAAATGGACCACGTAAAATGAGATAGATGTAGTAATTATCTAGATCCATAAAAATTTGCAAATACCTAAGTGAAAACATTTATGAATAATTAAATGGAATGAAAAATTGTATAATAGAGTCTAGTGGGTCTAGATATTTTTTGACATGGTAGTAAATTCAGATCCAACATATATTGGTTGACATATCTATAGTTCGAAAAGGTGGTGTGTAAAACAATTTGACGAATATTACAATAGATCACAAAAATGACATATCTATGTCATATATGGCAATCAATTCGCACATTTGACAGGTTTCTCACCCAAAACTAGTGAGGAGGATCTAGGAAAAAGACAAGATTGGGGGTAAAATGGACATTTGACAAGCTCACCCTTTCCGCTTATATAAGCAGCAACGCCTTTTCAGTTCCTAACTAACTGTTTCCCCTGAAACCAAATCGATCTTTCGCAACCATTTCATCTCACACAACACGCAGGCCTTTTACAACCGCCACTTGCAACGAATATGGCAGCAATTTCAGCTCTTTTGCGGAGATTCTTCTCTGAACGCCGAAGGTACTCATCCGAAGCAGTTTACTGTTAAATTAATCTCAATTCCGTTTTTTTATAAATAAAATAAAATAAAATAAAATCATTTGTATAGTTGAGTTCTACGCCTGCGATCGTTGGATGCGTGTACGAAGAATCTGCAGACGGAGTGCTCTCTGTCGTGTATGATGTGCGATAACAGAGTATTGTTAGATTGTAGCTGATGTAGTATTGTTATTGTTGGATTGTGGCGGGGGGTTCCGTTAGATAATTTAGCTGTTGAACGAGATATTATATGAATATGGAGATTGAAAGTCATTGGAATGGAGAGCATAAGATGGGAATTTCGTGGTTCTGTTTGGTTGTTTTTGTTCAAAGTTTGTGACTTGATCAAAGAAAGTTTTTTTGTTGGATTGGTGAGGTTTGGGTTATGGTTGTGGGAGTGGGAGAGAGGATGGGGAAAGATGATATTTTGCTGCTGCCAACGGTGGGACCTCCTATAAAGAGACGGTTGAGAAGGAAACAAGCAGGAAGAGGTTCCTACAGAGGAAGCTAAGATTTGGAACTATACATCAACAAGGGGGGTGGATATAGGGAGTTTCTTGGGTTTCTTTCCTTATTAGAGTTGGGTGTTACTGGTAGGAATTTTATTGGCTGGGAGAAGGAAACATGGCAAGCCGATTGCAACAAGCACTCAGGAGCTTGTGTTTCAACACTGGTTGGAAATATGTGATTTTCTGGAAGCTCAAGCATCGATCAAGGATGTGAGTCTCTTATTTTTCTCGCAGATGTGAATGAATATATTTCGTAGTATAATCATCCTGAAATGTTGCATTGTGATAATCTACTTTTCTCATACTATTTGGTTTATCAATTCTGTTGTGCTTTTTTCATGATAACAAGAATATATCTAGCTATTTGTTCAAAGAGCGACTGGGAATTTCCTAAAGCATTGAATTTAGATGTCTAATACTGGCTGTTGGTTGCATCTGATGGACTTCAAATAGCTTCCTGTGCCTTCTTCAAGATTCAACTTGTAATGAATTCATATTTGCCCCACCTTTGCTTAAATTCTTTATGGACGAGTGCATGACTATGATTATGTTTCAAAATTGATAATTGATTATTATTATTCTGCACCACATATGTACGGCCTGGTATATTTGTATGTACTGACTGCAAATGCACCCATCCATCTTTCTTGTGATACAAAGGGTCTAGTGTGGTTATTTTTTTTTTTTAAATTTAAATCCCTGCTGGACAAAGTAGATTGCTATGTAAAAGATTGAAGGAATTTTAAGAACACAAGAAAGAATATATGAAGATTGTGCTTTCCAACCATTGCTTTTGAAGCTTATAAATTCCAGAATAACTCATAAAATAAAGAATTTGTTTCCCTTGAAAGAGTTTAAAGTTGAGAATAACTACGCTAGTAAGAAGAATAGTCATGGATGGTCAATTGGAGATTCTGAGAAACACAATGTGATACGGAGTGAGGGCGGAAGCACCGTAAGCATTCGCTAATATCTCGGCATAGGAAACATATGGTACGATCGTCATGATAAATCACAAAGAAGCTGCACGTCACACACTGCCGGAAATAAGTACAATTCTGTCTTCAGAAACTTATGTAATGCTAAGCTAATTAGAAAATAATACAAAATATTTACAGCTCAATTTGGTTTCGTTGGGTCTCAAAATTTCATGAGAAAGATGTTCCTTATCCATTTCATTTTCTAGAGTCAATACCACTGGTAAATCTCACATCAAATGCTGCATTTGTGAGTTTAATTTTTACTAACCAGATAAACATCAACGTAAGAGTACAGACAAGATGCTTTTTTAACAACAAAAAATCTTGAAGAGGACTTCTCATTCTATTTTTCTGATAATTCTTTTTAAATTGTATAAATTAATTTGACTGTCTCAATGTGCACCAAAATATTGCAGGATGTTTACTTGGGAGGATGCCTATTATGAAGGCAACCAATACCCTGACAAGAATTTAACAGCAGGTACCCTGAATGAAGGTTCTTATTCACATGATCCTTTGGGATTAGCTGTTGCAAAGATGTCATATCAAGTATATTCTCTTGGAGAAGGGTATGAGGCTTACTGTTTACTGCTTCTTATCTCTCTTTTGCGTGTTCAAATCTACTTCTCTAGATAGAGTTTAAGTTAAACACATGAACTATGGCTTGTGGGTCGCCATTTAGCATTGTTGGTCTCTGCTCTTCTACAGGTAAATACTGTAGAAGTCATGGTTTCATCTATATCTGTGTAGAAATACATATGCATGTCTAGAGATATACAAGTATATGCTCACTTTCACTTATGTCCTTTTTTATTATTTATTTAATTCTATATGTTTTGACCAAGCAGGGTTGTTGGGCATGTGGCAGTTTCTGGGAAACATTCATGGATATTTTCAGATCAGCATGTTGTTGATTCATCCTTCTCATCTGAGGTATAAATCTTGGTGTAATATCGCTGTGTATAGAATTAAAACGTGAACCTTTTATTTGCATGCTCTACCCATCTAGTCACCCTCAAGTATAAGAATGAATTGTTTTGAGATAGTAACTTGGGTCATAATTCATGGGAGATATCTTTATGTCTAGTTATCTGGCTCTCTGTTTATTTCATACTTCAAGAATAATGCTATTTTGGTTAATTGGGTGGACTGGATTTTTCTATTGGATGTTAAGTGTTGTAATTGTGAATAAACCTGAACAAGGAAAACTCTGGTTAGATCTAATGTTGAACTTCAAGATTTTGTGCTTAGATTGAGATTGGGCTTACCTTTTAGAGAAGTTGTCGTTGGTATCTAGAAGTGTTAAACTGGAAATATGTCAACAAAATTTAGATGAAGATCAAGTAATGTCTATTCCTTGCTGCAACATGTTCAGTTTTCTTGTTATTCTTTCTAATGAGACTTTCTCTTATCCAGTATTACGGTGCATGGCAAACTCAGTTTTCAGCTGGCATCAAGGTGATTTCGTCTCCCATTTGATTTGATTTAAGAGGTGCTTCTTATTGTGGCCTCTCACTGTTATGGAGTGGGAGTAGATTTCCGTCTACTGTAAGAACCATTAATGCATGAACTATAAATTTTAACTATCTTTCTCACTGTATCCCTGGACCTTCTGACCTCTGGTTATTGCAAAGGTTCTGCTGCCGAGTGGCTGACGGTAAAACCCCCAGTAAATTTTGATTTTTTTCTCGAAGTATTAAGTAGGTAATTATCTCATTACCTGAGCTTGCCTTAGTAGTGAATGTCTAAGGTTTGATAATCTTAGTACGGCATCTATTATATATCATATGTCTTGGGCTCTCTAGCAAGACTAGGAGCCATGAGTTCGAATTGAATTCACACATTGTTAAACATAGGCATGTCTATTTCTGTTGATGCATTTGATGATTGCTGGAAGCAGAGTTAAACCTTGTACCACGAACGGTTTTAATGTACATGCCTCCAATTCTTAGGTGTACTTTTCATGATTGATAAGATAGATGATTGAGTATTTTTTTCCCCATTGCTAGGATTTTTCCAGTCCCACCCCTTTTTAATGAGATAAGAATCAAACAAAATTAGCTCGAATGATAGGAGTTAAAGGGTCTTGGGATATTCCAAAGTTTTAATCTATCAAGTAAACAAGGGATTAGTCTATACTATTTTTATCTATCTGCTAATCCTCAAAAGTAAATGCTCCTTTACTCAATTATGTATGTCTACTTTGTTATTTAACCAAGATGATTTTTTTTGAAAACTCTAGAAGCTTGATTTTGGTTCATGAAAGCCTAAAGTGAAATGAGTCTAAAGTTAAAAAATTTCAAGAGTTCATTTAATGATGGACCTAGGATTATAGTTTCGAGGAGAGTGCAAGAGAGTATGAAAATGGATTAAGTTTAGGAGTTAATTCAGGAAAAATACTCACATGTAAATTATTATGATTGTATATCTAATATATAATATCTCAATGTTCTAATATTTTATTATATAAACTATAATATCTCATCAAATATTGTGAATTACTTATATGTAATTACTTATATGTTTATTGAAATTACTATATAGGTTTAGTGCAATTACTTGATATGTTCATTGCAAAAGTTATTACAATTCGTCAAAAAATAAGAAGCTTTATTTGAACTACATTATAAGATTCGGTTATCTGTAAACTATATTTTTCATGAGAACGTGAGATTACTGCACTGAACGTATAAAGTAATCGAATCATAGTGAAAATAATGGATCTTTCGTTCTTCATGGGTTCAACTCAACACCCATTCATCCACATATTCATCCAACAAAGAGATGCGTCCGCCGTAAATCTTCGTGGTTGAAAGGCGGAACATAGTTCCTTCTCCTCGTAATATTTAAGGGTTCTCATTTGAACCCTTTTCCCACACCATTTATATAGGATTGGGTTCAAATAAAAATCTCATATTTGTGAGAACGCTTGCATTGCACTTATATAGTGCATAAGTGATTCACACTGAACCTATAAGTAATTTGCTGAACCTATAAGTTACTGCACTGGACTCAACACTCGCAAATATAGCGAATTTGTGATATAAGTTCAGTGCAAGTCACATACATGTGCAGTGCAAGCCTTTTCATGTAATTCTGAGTTTTCAGTCTTTACGCTGCAAAAAGAGATTCTAAAATTGTATTTTTGCTGGATGCTCTTTGTATTCTGTCTACAAAAATCTATAATATGAGATTTCTTGCTTACAGACCATTGCAGTTGTGGCTGTTATTCCACATGGAGTTGTACAACTAGGCTCCCCTCATAAGGTATGTTAACTGTACCTCAAGTTCCCATCTTCATCTCATTCATTCTGTTATTTTATGCAAGGTACATGGAAAGAGTTATGCAAAATGCATGCCCTCATTTTCTGATAATTCTTGTTTTGTATGTAAGGCAAATCTCTAAACAACTTGCAATTCTTAGGTTATTGGTTACTTTTTTCTTCTTTTGTGGTTGTTGATGGAAATGTATTTTATCATGCTATACTATATCTAATATATTTTGCAATTCCTATGATCCTATCAATATATTTTCTACTTGTTCTTATTGTTAGAAATTGAGCACAAGTATTTCTTCTGCCATCTTATCTTGAGTATTAGCTATTCATGTGGTAAGTATTCATTTTGTCTTATTATAATCACACACTAAATTAATTTCCAACCAATTGTTGTCTGAGTGCCTATGACATACTTTGAGATAGTTCTATTTGACCGGCAAGAAGACTAGACCCCAGTATATTAAGTTTAGCTCTGATGTATTATTAGGTATCGTTGTGGTTTGCCTTTGATGAAATGGAAAAAAGACAGCAAGTGGTCAAGATGTATGAAATAATCTCTTAAACCTGTACTTATGCGTAGTATTCTTTGACTGAATCAGATTGCTGAGGATGTGAAGCTGGTTGACCATATCAGAAATGTTTTCTTTAATCTGCAAGATTCCTTAGCTGGTGGTATCCCAAGCTCATTAAAAAATACTTCTTTGGTGAATCTTTCTTTCCCTCTCTCTCACCCCTCCTTCTCCCGATACAAACATAGTTATGTGCAGATCAATGCTGCATTACTAATTTCATCTTAATAGCTTATGCCATTGCATTCCTTTTCAGTCAGACACATGCATAAGAGCTTCACATCCAGCTTTTCACCATTGTGTGGCTAAAGTAAAAGGGTCTGCTCACGAGGATGAGGTGAATTTGTGGTCTCAGTTGATTTCACCGCTTGGGGAGTATGTTAATAATGATCTTATTTTGCCTCCAAGTAAGATGCATGAGAGTGCAGAATGCTCGGACCCTGCGAATGATATTTTACTTCCCTCAAGTTGTGAGAATATCCTTACAAGGAAACAACAAGGAGAGATGGAGTATGTTAGCAATTTAAAACATGTTGGAGAATCGAATGGTGTTGGGCATTCAGGGAAGATAGCAGAAGTTATTTGCATGGCACCTGTCAAGAATGTGAGGATTGAAAAGTCTAGCTTATGTAATGCCACTCAACCAACTGAAGGTTCTCAAATGGTCACATCTAATGTTCCTAGGAACAATTTTGAGTCCCCAGCTTTTCCAGATCCTGCTGATATTAATTTTCCAGAACTTCCGAGCCTTCAAATGCGTCTAGATTTTGCGAACCCAGAACTACCAATCAGGTCTAATTGTGTTGAGATGCAGACTTCACCTTTCAGTTTTTGTGCTGGCTATGAACTTTTTGAGGCATTGGGACCTTCTTTCCAGAAACAAAATGATTGTGTCTGGGAGGCAGAAAATGTTGGTTCAGAGATGGCTGTTGAGATTTCCGAGGGAATGAGCAGTTGCAGTCTGCTGATGGAGAACTCTGATATGCACCTTCTAGATGCAGTGGTGGCTAAAGCTAGTCATAAGGGAGATGACACAGAAAGTGAGATGTCATGCCGCGACACTGGGGAATCTCTATTGACTGCTGAAAGAACACCTTGCAATAGTGTAGGTACTCTGAGTTCGGCAGGTTTTTCATTTGACCGAGACACTTCAAGTAGCTTCAACTCAGTGACATGCGGTGTTGAATCTTTGAAAGGTATCTCACCAACCAGTTCTAGTAGAGGTAGTGAACATGTGGAAAGGTCTCAAGTACTATTAAAGATATCTAAAAAGAGAGCTAGACCTGGTGAAAGTAGTAGGCCAAGGCCCAGGGATAGACAGTTGATCCAAGATCGGATAAAGGAATTGCGAGAGCTCATTCCAAATGGATCAAAGGTGATATCAGCACCATAGTTTACTGCTTATGATAGTTCTTCGTTTTTTTAATTTGTTATTTGCTGAAACTCCTGAATTACACAGTGCAGTATTGATTCACTTCTTGAGCGAACAATCAAGCACATGATCTTTATGCAAAGCGTTACCAAGCATTCAGAAAAGCTACATAAATGCTCTGCATCGAAGGTAAACAATTGGTATTTTATTCAATCCAGAGCCCATTTGTGCCTATTCGTGCAAATTCTAGTCTCTTTCTGCCTTTTTTTTCACTTCGGCAATTTCGCCCACTAGGGGTTTGCTTTTTTCCTTTAGGTATTGAGTTTTGGAGTGGGATGAGGTTGCAGAAATATGTAAAAGAGATTAGCTTTTAGGTGGAAACTAGCCTCTAATCCCCAAACAATAAGTAAATAATTAAACAAATAATACATGGATATTCTCTTAACTACTAAAGAAACTAAAACTAGCAAATTTTCTTGAGGTTCCCCTGATAACAGCCCATGCCTTCTAGATATTCATCAATTAGCAAGCAAGAAAGAAAACTAAGGTGTCGAAAGATGGAACTGATAGTTGTTTGTTTTACTAGTTTGCATTTTATTCTTACCACATGCTTACTAGTGCATTTTCTTTTACTAGCCACATGGGCTGATAGACTTTCCATGCAAATGCACACAGACATATAAAAATTATGAGTCTTATGAGACATGTCATGCTTTAAAAATATATTTCACCTCGTACTGGAATCACTTTTTATGTTGGGTAGTAGAAGTTGGTAAACGTGACTAACTGATATCTGAACCTGAACCTGAACAAATTTAACTTTTCGTCCCGATGAAGCTTAACTGTTTCTTTGAAGGGGAAACCTACAAGAATTTATTGTTTGTGCAGTTTTCCTCAATCTCTTCATTTTGCTCTTGGATCTTTGCTCATGACTCTAAAATCAGAACATGAACATAAAGAAAATATTCTACCTGCTAGATTATAACATATATAACTTTTATTGGCTTTAACTGGAAAAGAAATTGTGTTTTTTCAGTTTCTTGACAAGGACACTGGTATGAGGAAATTTTCATGTAGTGAGCAGGGTTCGAGCTGGGCTGTGGAAGTGGGAAACGACCAAAAAGTATGCCCTATCATAGTTGAAAATATAAATATGAATGGGCAAATGTTGGTTGAGGTAATAGACACCTTGAGAAATCTGTTGTTTTCAAGTCCAAAATAAGTCTTTGATTCTTCAAATAGAGAGTAACAGGCCTGACTCATCTGAGTTGGCAGAGCATGAGCTGACTATATTTCAAGATATAAAATGGTTATTTCTTATCTTCTAATCTCCAAGTTATCCTGCTTGCTTGATGTAGATGCTTTGCAAAGAGTGCGACCAGTTTCTCGAGATAGCAGAAACAATCAGAAGCTTGGGTCTAAGTATTTTGAAAGGTGTATCAGAAGCCTATGGAAATAAGGCTTGGATGTGCTTTGTGGTTGAGGTACACATCTAACTGTAGCGAGATTGATGGATAAAATGAATTTAGGTTCCACTTTGCAATCTTTATCAGTTATGTGTTCCATGTAACCTTAGTGCAAACATATTCTGTATCAAATCATTGAAAAGATTAATCCTTGTGTTTAGTCAAATCTGATAATGGAACTCCAAGCAACATAGTTAATTAAGTCAATCTTTCTTTAGCTTGTGTCCTTACCAAGATAGAAATGGTTTTATTGTTGCATGATGAGCATAAAGGGGGACTTGTCTAGCTTTGGAATAAAAATGACATCATTGGGAGGATCATTTTGTTAGTTTGCTTGCATATGTTATTGTGACCAAGTGCTGATTGTTTCTGAAATTGGTCAAAGAGAGTAAGCCAAACTGGGATGGGATAGTGTAAGTATTGATCTGACCTTGTCCAATTAAGAGTCAGAGAAGCATTCAATATTTTTAGAAAATTTGTTACAAAGATTATTGGTTGCTTCATTTTATATTTTGAAGCTTATACTTGGACCTACTATCTCAGCGGCTCGTACATATTTAAGAGTAAAGGCGACACCGCCTCATGGAATGGGGAACTAGGAAGTAGTAGAGTATTTTTAAAAAGACCAAAATGAAAATAAAGCTAACCTCAAGTTTTAGTGTAGGATCAAAACCCAGATCACCAGCAGCAATCGGCCGGAATATAAGGAACAGATAATTTTCATAATTTACTATAAGCAGACACTTGGTTTAGATTTAGCTATGATTCTGGTACAACGTCTCTAATATGTTTGCTTTCCTTGGAGCAGAATAACAGAAGCATGCACCGGATGGATGTTTTATGGTCATTGATGCAGCTTTTGCAACCTAAAATCTCGAATTAGTCTGCAACTTGATAACAAACAAACAACTAACGTTTCCGATCTCCACTGCTCCGATGAAGCTGGAGATTACTTTAGGATGCTTCTTCTCCGTTCCAAGCCATGGTAACATTTTTTTGTGTGTATTCAGTAGCAGGTTCCAGCAAAAGTTTTCTTTCTGTTGTCGACGGCGGCCTGAGACGACGTGTGTATATTTTCTTCTGTAATTTTGAGTGCTGGTGTGTTTTGTTTTGTTCTTGTTCTTCTTCTTCTTTTTTGGGTTACCTATTTCTTATATAACGTAACGTTATTGTGTGTAGTCTTTGGTTGATATATATATCTTACCTATGATTGTATTGGGTATGACAAACTTGGGAAAAGAAAATTAGTGCCGTGACATTGAGGAACATGTTTATGATCGTCCCATTTAATTAATTTTTGAGTTGGAGGATGGAATTAATTGTTATGAATTCGGATCCACAATCATATGTGGTCATTCAGTATCGAGCATTGTTTCTGACTATACACTATTTTATAGTTAGAACTTAGAATATAGTCTTAAATTTTTTAGTCACCAATATTTTATATTTCAATAATCAAATCTGTACGTGTAGTTTATGGTTAGATTTTTATTGAAGTAGAGTATATAAATATACATTTTAATTTATATTTATATATGCTCGTTCGAATGGGGGGAGTAGGGACGGCTTTAAATAAGTCATTTGTGGCGGTGCCACGTAGGCGGCGGCCTTTAATAATTAACAAAAGGGAAAAGAAGAAAAGAATTTGCGGATTTTATGGACCAAGGATAATACTTAGTAGCGTACGAGTCTTACGCTAACCAAATACTAAGAAGCTGTTTCCTGCTTTTCCAATCTCACCATTTATTACTTCATTCTAAGATGAGCATCTCTTGTCGTCTTATGATTTCCATTTTCAAATTGATTTTTGTTGTCATAATATTTTTTACTATGCTTAGAAAACCCTGCTTCTTAATTCTTATAATATTCAATTTCATATAAAAATTAAGAATGTCAATTAGTTTGAAATTGACAAGCCCATTGAGAATAAAAAAAGGATTAGAGCAAAAAAAAAATTGTTTGGAAAAAGTTTTATACGATTAGTCCAAACTAAATAGTCCGAGAACTAGTTAAAAAATCAAGTGATATTAGCTTGATTAGCCAATTAGACAGTGCACAATGCTAGTATATAGATCCAAACTCATATCACGCAACATTAATTTGCAATTAATATAGTTAATGTTATATATAGTACTTAATTAGATTTGGTTTTGAGCTATTGTAATAGTATTAATGCACGTCAAGTATAAGATTTATAATTTTTGAGATGAAGTATAAGATTTATAATTAAGATACTAGGATTGAAGCAAGATTTGAAATAACTTTTCTTATACAACATATCAACTCAAATATTATTATGGAATTGCAATTCTGTAGAATAAAGCTAGCTTTCCCAACAGTATTGGTACAACCAACAAATTATAAACCTATCATTTATCGCAAAACCCAAGTGTATGTATAGTAAATTAACGCAATAAAAACATTTGATGATCAAATCTTGTAATGAGGCAAAGCCGATGCAACATCTTGCCCTTTAATCTTGTAGTATTGACAGTAGTCTCTGAACATAAACTTTCTGTATATGGCTGGTTTCTCATCGGACAGCAGCTCTTTGATCGGACCAAACGGCTTTGCCGCCGCACTCATGCTCGGAGTGAAGAAACACGCCACCGATATCCTCGGCCCAACCGGCTGCGCCACCACTCTGTGCTCGACGCTTATGAACTTGTCATTGCTAATAATCTGCATGAGATCACCAATGTTGGCAATGAGGGCCCCACGCACCGGCGGCACATTGACCCATTGAGCGTTGTGAAGAATCTGGAGGCCGCCGATGGTGTCTTGCATCAGTAAGGTCAGAAAGGTGGTGTCGGAATGCTTGGGCGTTCCTAAGGTTTTGTGAGGCTCCGGGCAGACCGGGTAATACAGACACGCCATGGCCTCGCTCTTCATGCACTCTATCTTGGACAGATAGTCACTCGGAAGCCCCAATGCCTCCGACATCAGCTCCGCCATCGTTTCCCTCAGCACGATCATCTCTTTCACATATTCCAGCACTTGCTGTCTGCAGGCCTGAGGGATTAGTTGGGGGTCGATCTGGTCGTCACTGAAGACGCAGGTGAGGATGTCCCTCCAGGAGGCTGAGTCGTTCTCACGGAGAGCGCTGTTGCTGTTGAACCTCACCCTCATCCGGCTGTCGTCCGAGTAGAGAGGCATCTTCTCCTCCGTCGGCTGCTCGTGGAACCGCCGCACCGCTTCCAGCATGGCGTCCATTTTCTCCAACGGGACGCTGTGGTTGACGATGCGGAAGAATCCCCATTCCTCCGACGCCTTGCGAATCCCCTCCACCACCTCCCGCCGCCCGGCTTCACCGTGGCGCAGCCCCTCGAAGTCGATCGTGGGGAGCTCTGGCTGCAGGGCGGGGTCGGTGGGGTTGCTCTGGAGATGCTCCGGCGGGTGCACGAAGAGACGGGGCAGCTCCGTCACGCCGGCGTCGACCAGGCCCTTGACGCCGGATTTTGCTTGGTCAAATTCCTTCACTGCTTTAGCCCAATCGTAGGCATCGCCACCATTGCTAGAAACCACCATTTTCTTTTGATTTCTTTCTTAGATTATGCTAATTAGTTGAATGTGTGTAGGGTAGATTTCAACTAGTGTTTGTTGCTATATATGATAGTGGATGAAATTTGTGAAGAGCTATGCATCTATTTATAGAGCCATACATTAAGAGTTTGTTAGATATGAGATAAATATTTAATTATTATTTTATCGGCTTCTGAGAAAAGAGATGCCAATTCCATTGACTTGCAACAGCAAAACTTATAACTACCATGGAACACAGTTTTATGAAATTATATATATTACAAAAGTGGCATATACTTTGAATAATTTCATTTTCTTAATTACGTTTCTTGTATTCATTTATTGATCCACTATAGATATACAAATACACCAGATAAAATAACGTTATGCTACAACCATCTCTCCTACCAATTATAGACACTTAATTGAATGTCAATATAATATATTATGTTCATAACTGGGTTAATAATTTGTTCGGATTCACATTTTATTTTTCTCAACTAATTATCTTAATGGTAATGTACCATTAAAATTCTTCAATAAAATTAAGTATAAAATATAAAAATTAAAATTTATTGATCCGATCCACACTTTAGCTGAGGAATAAAGTAGGCAACTAGGAAAAAAAGACACTCAGAAATTACTACGATACTTCAATATGCTTGCAAATGATTTTGTCACTGTTCTAGATGATTGCTCAGTACATACAGTATATAATCAAACAAATTATTGATGAAGGAGGTTCGTACGTAGCTGCTAATCCAAATTTGCTTTTGATAAATATTGTTTACGTATAATAACAATCATGGAAAATTATATGTAAGAGAAAATTTTTATTGAACAATGTTTGATTCATCAAATATTAATGAGACTCGAATTTAAAATGGCTTGGTTATAGAAACATTATGAATTAAAACTTCTTAATAATTGGACAATAATTTAGAGAGAGAGAGAGAGAGAGACGGGGACGCCAAGCACGAGGTGCAGTTCCAGAAATCAAAGCCGCCAAAAATTGGTAGAAATTGTTGCTTTTTTGAAAGATCAGTTGCATTGCTGTGTTAAATTAATGGTTGGTTAGACATTTTAATTTATTAATAATTGGACTCATGCAGTTGCCTATTTTGAAACCACTTTATACATGTCTCTTGTTGACTAAAAGTAGATTCGGAGGAAATTTGTCGCATACGTATCACCTTCCCTGCTCCAAATAATGCACCAATAATTTTATTTTTGTAATAGTATATCTTTCTCGAAGCTTTAGGGTAAAGCAGTGGAACCCATCTGATATGAAATTACTAAAATTTATTTATATTTATCATTTATTAAATTTTAATA